>PITA01007897.1:0-88279 GCA_004023965.1 Spilogale gracilis
GACGGAGGCATAGTACTCCATTGTATATATGTACCACATCTTCTTTATCCATTCATCTGTTGATGGGCACCTTGGCTCTTTCCACAGTTTGGCGATTGTGGCCATTGCTGCGATGAACATTGGTGTGCATATGGCCCTTCTTTTCACTACTTCCGTATCTTTGGGGTAAATGCCCAGTAGTGCAATTGCAGGGTCATAGTATACCCATGCAGTTTTAAAGTAGAGTTATTCACTTACTTATTTTTCATGGAGGAAGAAACCCACAGAAGGGAAAGTGCCTAGGGGTCACAAGTGAGCATGCAGACGAGGGCAGGGGAGGGCTGTGGGTAGGGTGAAGAGCAACTTCCCTGGAGCCTCAGATGCAGGGGGGATGTGATTCCTATCGTGGGCCCACCTCTCACTGGCAATGCCCAGGGTTTGGCAGAAAGAGGCAGTCTTTGACTGGGCCTTAAAGCTGTCCCGTGATTATGACAGACACTCAGGCAGTGCTCCCTAAAAAGATCTCAGCCCTGCCAGGGATATGCTGGCTGGGCTCAAATGGAAAAGAGGATGCAAGAGGACTGGATTTAGCAGTGGGAGGACCCAGCCTCCTGTGCCTTTGGATAGAAATAAATGAGCATAAATGAGGTCCAGGTGAGCACATTTATCTTATAGTCAGGATTTGGGCATGCTTTGATGCCGAGCTGGGCATTCTTCACTGTGGTCCAGAAGTGAAGAGAAAGATGAGAAGGAACAGAAGAAGTGCCCCGCTGACCAGGGCTTACTTACTCTCTTCCTCTTGCTCTAACTCCCTCTCATCCTAATGCCCTGAAAGGTCCCGAACTTTGTGTGCGGTGAGCCAGTGGCCCGCCTGGAGTCAGAGGCCAAGTTCACTAATCCAGAAATGAAAGTGCCCAGAGAAAACAGGCTAATCAAATTATACATTCCTGAGAACCATTTATAAGCCAGGTACATTCTTTAATCTTAATTAGAAATCTGAGCAGCTCCCACAGTCTCTGTAATCAACATTTAAACAGTGCTGACCCCCATGGTGCTAACCTTGAGAGCTATACAGGAATGGGTGAGAAGAGAGCCGGGGCTGCCTTCTCACTGGGGAAGGAGTGTTCATGGGGTTGCAGGCAAGGTTGAATCATTAGGTTACCCCCTTAGCACCCCACATCCTGTCCTCCCCAAGGACACACATACACAGAGCCTTAATCTATCCCATTTGCCCTCCAACCACCCCCTCCAAGAGCCAGGACCAGGTTTAGAACCTGTATCCCGCACCTGTCTATTTTAACACCCTTCTAGGTGGCCCGTTCTCTGTGCTACAAGCCTGGGATCTTTCTGCAAGGCCCATATGACCATGTTGATTCCTATAGAATGCCTTTGAGTTTCCTTAGAGCCTTTAAGATAGAATTCAACACACCTTGTCCCCATTCACAGTGCCTTAAGCTTTGCGGCCCAGCCCCTACTACCTCTCTATCCACTCCCCCGAGAAACTGAGGGGTTTGGAGTATGCCTCCTTAAAACATGCCACTCTAACATAAGGATTATTTTGGACTGAAGGCTAAAAAGCCACACAGGATAAACTTTCTGGCCTCCCTGAAGGGCAGAGTGATTCTTATTCACTGGTAACGAAGATGGATTCTCATCAGCCCAGAGATGGCACCAGAGTAAACTATATAACAAATTTTGCCAAAACCATCCTTATATTCCTTTAGTTTCTCCCGTGTATCTACCTTCCTACAGTCTGCCACCATTAAGATCATAAACGCCCATTCCTTTGTCTTGCCACTTCTCTACAAATGTACTGTTCTTTGTTCTGATGCTATATAAGCCCAAGTTCTAACCACCCCTTTGAGTTACTCATCACTGAGTCCTCCTGTGTTTATGTAGGACACATGTGTTAATAATATCTGTTTGCCTCTGTTAATCTGTCTCCTTTTGTCAGCCTAATTTTCAGGGCCTCAGGCAATGAACCCAAGATGGGTGGGGAAAGAGATTTTTTCCCCTTCCCGACAATACTAAACTACTATCATCCCCTGCATACAGCAGGCACTTGAATCTTCTGAGCTTTGCACATACTGTGTACCCTACTAGAAATGTTTTCCTCTGGCTTTAACAACTGAGTCAGCTCCTATTTAACCTTCAAAACCTTACAAAGAAAGCATATGTCCATACAAAAGCTTGCACAGGAATGTTCACAGCAGCATGATTCATAGTAGCCCCAAACTGAAAACAGTTTAAATGGGTCAGAGAAATCTGTGGCTGGACCAACTGGACTCTAAAATCCAGACACCCAAAACACAATTATCTTAAGGAAAGAGGGTGTCCAGGTGAGTAACCTAGGCCCAGGCAAAGGACACAAAAGTGTAGAGAGGAGGACTGGTTTGAGCAAACCATGTGTGTGGTGCAAGAGTTCCTCTGAACCCAGAGATCCTTGGGTGGTATCTATGCTTGCGGAAACAATGACTGAGCATATGAGTTCTGGATATCTGAAGACAACATTTGGGGCCCCACTGAAGTCCGACAGGGGCCTTAGGATTAGAAAAGTCAAATTTGAGATAGAACACCCTAAGGAGTATTGCCAAAGGAGCTTAGGGTTCAACCATTCACTTATTCAATCTACCTGTGAACTGGTATTCCAAGGCACAGTGCTGAGTCAGGGACAGAGCTATGACTATGACAGCCTGCTTATGAGACTCTCCCAGCCTGGAATATGATATGACCTCATGGAGGTGCCAAAAGTGCCCTTGGAACTGCGTCAGCACACTTTTGGCTGCAAGTCACAAAAACCCTTTTTCCATGTCACTTACATAATAAGGAAAGGGTATTATTTTATGTAGCAGAAAGCCGAGGGCTAAGGCAGGATCCAGAGCTGGCTTATGCAAGGGCTCAATGATGTGACTAGGAGCTCTGCTTCTTCCCACCCTTCCTCTGTGCTCTCCCTGGTAGTGGCTTCATCTTCTGTCTGGTGACAGGATCAGTTGAGGCAGTTCAAGCCATCCCTTCCAGACCTGATAGTGGGCAGCACACAAGAAGTGGTAGATTTCTATTCTTCCTCCTTCTCTAGAAGCAAGAGGACTTTTTCTGGAAGCTTCTTAGTCTACTTCTTTTTGTGTGTCATATTGGTCCATATGTGGGGTATGTTCCCAATTCCTGAAACAGTCACTGGCAGGAGGACAAGGTTTATTTAAACCACTTAGACTCACCCCTGAGGCCTGAGAGTCATGGGAAATCAGCTTCCCTCAAAGCCACTGGCTGTGTGGGAGAGTGGTGAGTGGCCAGACAAAATAAGGATCTGTCATAAGTGTTCATGGGTGAACTACCAACAGTGTCTACAGAATGATGCCCAAGGAAAGAGCAGGCAGCCAGGAGGTGGTGACCTTTGTAGAGGAGGTGACCTATGAGTGGGGTCTTTAACAATGGGCAGGAGTTATAAGTGAAAGAAGAGGCAGAAGGTTATTCCAGACACTGGGTTAGGCATTTGCAAAAGCATAGCAAGATATTCAAAGGCTGAGGAAATGCCTGGCTGGACTGGAGTGCTGGGGGCCAAGCAGGACAAGACAGATCCCAACCCAAAATCTGGCCGAAAAGATGGGCAGGGTAACATAGAGAAGGTTCTCACGTGCTGTGTAAGGAGCTTGAGCTTTACATGAGAACCAGAGGACAACTTAGAAGGCAACATGAGAATGCCCCAGTCTAACTGGGAGTGAGCATCCCTCTCAAACTAATCCCTTGTCCCCACCACCTCCCAATGACACATCTAAGAGCTGTTCTTGGTCCTCATCCTCTTTAACTTCTGAGTGGCATTTCTCATTTTGGACAATCCCTTTCTGCTTAAGTTCAATTCTGGGTGGCCACTCCTTACACCATGCAAAGTACCCCTAGCCCTTGATTTCAGTGGCACCCCTCAGCTGCTTTCTGGAGCTCCCATTACTCTGGGCATTTCCTACCTCCCTTGCCTCCCCTGGAGCCCCACTTGGGAGTGTCCTCATTGGCTATGTCTCCAGCCATCTCTCACTACACGCTTTCTCCTGATGTCCTTGTTCTTATGCCCACATCCTGGCCAAACCTTCTCTTTACTTCCCAGCTTCCTGGAATGCTGGAATGCTATCTACATCTACCCTGCAACCAAATTTGAAACTCTGGTGTTCCTTGTGACACCTTACTCTCCCTTGCTCCTCCTGCTGAATCCATAGCCACGTTTTCAGATCCCTACAATTCTGCTATTTGCCATGCCTTGACATAAACTCTGGGGCCTCACCCACCATGTGTGTCCAATGAAGTTCAAAGTCCTCAACTTGGCATCCGAGGCCACCTGGGATCTGCCTCCACCCTCTCTGTCCAGCTCATTTGCTAGTGTTCTCCTCTGGGCCATTTTGCCCATGCCACTTTCTCCCCACACGATGCTCTATCTCCCAGCCCAACCTGTCCATCCTCTACTGTCTGGCTCAAATAGCAGCACCCTCCACAGGAACAGCAAGAACCACCCCGCTACGGCAGAGAAGGCTGGGCTGGCAAACACAGCTTGGATCTAGGTCCACAGTTGGGCTCTTCATACTTTCGCTTAGAACTGAAATTTGCACTTAGAACTGCAGGTCTTCTCCCATCAGGGTAGACATCACCCCAGCAAGGAGAAGAAGGATTTCAGACAGGGCTGTCCTAACAGGAGAGAGAGAGGAAGGGGGCCCAGGCCACTCTGCTGCAGGCCCTCTTCCCATCTCATCAACTCCTTTGGAGAGAGGAAACAATTGAAAGCACAGAGGGCAGAGCAGAAGCAATTCTAGAGACTGATGTGGGACAGCTGCAGTTCCATAGAGGGGGACACAGCAAAATGCTGAGGGAGGGAGAAATCATTCCTCCCACGCTGCCATATGCTCGTTCCAAGGCAGTGAGCCAGAGCTGCAAGACTCGGCAGTCTGCACGGCTCTGGGTCCACAAACAGCTCCCCTGTGGGGGGCAGCGCCATCACTTACATGCAAGCTTGGCCACCCTGGGCCGCCTCTGAAGATTCCAGCTATGACTCAGATCTTATCCTTCATTCTAGCACTCCTCTCCAGCTTCTGGAAGAAGGTGGTCAGGACCAGTGATTTCAGAGCTGGCTGAGTTCAATATCCAGTCCCATATCAACAGCCAAGACATAGGGGTTTGGTCCCCACACGATGGTACCTGCCATTTCGGCCAGCTGTGCTATCCTGAGGTTAAGGGCCAGGGGCTGGCAGGAGAGCCAGGGCTCATTCTTTCCAGCTCTCAATGAGCAACAGTAAGTAGTGCAAGGCCATGTGTCAATGAGGGTGGTAGAAAGGAGTTTGCTCTTGCCAGCACCTCCTCTCCCATTAGAATCTGGTCAAAGATATCCACTAACCTGGAGATCCCAGCCAGCAGAAGGACTACCCCTCCGCAGCCCCAGGTTCATGCTAATCCCAGAGCTGAGAGCAGATAGGGAGGCAGTTTGGGGCCCTATAAAAAGGCTGAGGGGACAGGCCCAGTAGGCGGCCTCTCACTCTTCTTCTCACCCTCAGAACTCTTCTTGAGGGGACTCTGAATTGCCTTGTTGGCCAGGAGCTCAGGTCCCTCTGGCAGACGGTACTCAAGGCAGTAGCCCTATCAGGGGCCCCTACGTCCTGGGCTGGCTTCCTTGAGACTAGCTCAGGCATCCTCCTCAATCCCTTGTGCCCACTTCCTTGGTCCCAATACCAAGACTATCTCCATCTGGCCCTGAGATCCTGCCAATACAGTTTTCTCTCCCCGTTGACTGGCATTGCCCCCTGCCCCTCCAGTGCCATAGCAACAGAAGATTGGTATGATGATGTTGGCAGGGGCAGGGGAAAAGAATTTATGAGAGGGATGTGTCTACCAGGTGACCAAAGTTAAGTACAGATGCTTGGGTTGTGTTTCTGGTATGCCGACAGGCTCTCAGCACTGTGCTGCTTTTCTTCATAGCACTTCCTATTCTATTACCCCAATTGCTTCTCCCCTTTGGGGGAGGCAGGTATTATTAGCGCCATTCTACAGATCAGGAAATGAAGGCTCCAAGAAGTGAAGTCACTCTTGAAGTTAAAGACCAGGCTAGAATGAAAACGTGAGTGGCCTGATTCCCACCTCTATGCCTTACTTCATCTTTTCTCAGGACTACTTTAATGAAGGAAATGTTGTGGACACTAATGCCCAACCCAAGGGGGTGTTCCTCCAGGGGTATCTCACTCCAAGCCCAAGACAACTCTCCAATTTCCACTCAAGGAGCTGTCTGACAAAATCCTTCCACCAAAAATCTATCCTGGTCACAAGACACAAATCTGGGTCTCTTTGTAGACTATAGCCAGTAGCAGACCCCATTTTTTTTCCTTCCTCACCCATGGGAGCTGTCACTATGGCTTCTATAAACCCCTTTATAGCTTTAAAGAACTTGTTCAAATGTCACCTCTTCTGGGAAGTCCTCCCTGCCTTCCAGCACCATTATTTCTGCTCCCACAACCCAGGACTCAGGCTTCTTAGTATAATTTTTTCTCCAAGTAATTTTTATGGGTCAGCCTTCTCTACCAGACTGAGTTCATCAGACAGGATATGGCCTTGGTCATCCTGATGTACCCTTCAAGATAGACCAGAACTTAAACCCCAAACCAGGCTCAGGCTGGGAGACCTAGCACACTTCCTTGAGCCCTGGCCCTGGATCTACTGTTGCATCTCCCTGGAGAGCTCAGGATCTAGAAGGTCCCCAGCAGGGAGGATGAGTGGGCCTCCAGCTATGTCAAAGCCCTTCTCCATAACTAACTATCCTATCCTAAACCAGAAATTCCCAAGCTGAGCTTGTTGGATCTCAAGGATAAAGGACAGCATGAAGAGGCACAGGAGGGCCATCTCCCACCACAGATCGGGCAATTGGTCAGTTCAAGATAGGGGTAGAGGGCTCTGGTGGGCAGCATATGGTGACAAGGTACCACCTGGTACATGGTTAGAGGTCCACAGAGAATCAGTGTTTGTCCATATGTCTGCCCAGAGGGACCAGGGACCATGTCCCCAGGTGAGGTCAAGGGCAGGCTCTGTTTCTAGGAGAGGGTAGGCACTTGCTACTGGCCGAATGAGCTGTTCATAAAAGACACTCCATCCAGGCATTTTGAATGAATGAATGAGAAATGAATGAAGCCCCCACCACCCCCTGAGTGTCAGGCTGAGAAGAGCCTCTGTGGGGTCACGGCACCCAGGAAAAGGAGATGCAACCCCGGGCCGGTGTGGAGGGTGCCTCCCGCCTGCGCTGAGAGCAAGGGCCCTGCGGCAGCTTCTTGGGAAATCAATAAGGAGGCGGGCCCTGTCTGGGCAGGCCGACAGGCTGTATACAGGCCTTGTGCAAACACAATCATCTCCTCAGTTATTAATGGGCCCGCTCGCTGCCTCTTCATTAGTGCTCAAATATCAACAGAAAACCGTTTACTTACCATGGGCTCCCGCTCACGCCGAGCAAATTTGGACAGGGCTAGTCAAACAGGGAGCTTGTTGTTGGGCTAATGACAGAGCTCAGTGTAAAGTTTAGCACCAGCCCAAGCAGGCGGAGAGGGCAGCAGCCTGCCCCTGCCCCCCGGGGGCCGCCCGGTGAGAGAAGGCTGGGGGAGGCGAGCCAGGACCGGGAGAAGTGGCTGCCCTGAGCCCAGGGCCCCACGGCCACGGTCTCACATGTGAGCCTCTCACACTGGCAGATCTTCGCCCTGCGCCTGGGCACGAGGTCTGGCAGGAATTGTCAGGCAGGGTAGAGTAGCGGCTGAGGACCTGTGTGCACAGAGAGCCAGGGCGCTGGTTCGAAGCCCAGCACTGGCTAACAGCGTGGCTTGGCACAAATTATTTGGCCTAAGTCTTGCTTTCCTCATCTGTAAGATGGGAAGTGTAAGAGTGCTTCCCTCACAGAGATGCCATGAACATTAAATGAAATGGTACACAATGCAGTGTTTAATCCCTTTTGTAAATAAGAAACCAAGGCTTGGATGAATTGGAATCCAAGGTTGTGTGCTTAGGAAGTGGCAGAGTCAGACTGGACCCTGGGCTTCCAACTTCAGGTTCAGGGTGGTGCCCCTCAGAGTCTCCCCAGGGCTCCGTGTCCACCCACAAGCCCAGCCTGCCCCAAGACTGGCATCCTGCCTCGGGTGGCCCGAGCGGACCTTCCCTAGGAGGGCTTCTCCCTAGCCCTCTGCCACTTGTTCTTCGCTCTCTGCATCTCTGGTGTAAGGCGCACTGACAGCTGGGGTCTCTAGAGCTCGATGTTTTTCATCCTCGCCCCGCCCTGGCCTCTTAAGTATTGTCTCTTCCTGGGGTCTCTCTTGAACAATCCATCTGGGCCATATTAGGGAAGAGCTTTGTAAGCTTCCTTGGTGACCTGAGTTCAAGTCCCTCTGACTCAGGCTTGGGAAGGTCCCCCCCGCTCCAGTCCTTGGCTCCCCTGGGGTCTGGATAGTCACCTGGTTACTGCCTTCTCCTGGGGGCATCAGAGGCTCTTAAACTGAGCCCAGGAGTTACAAGAAAAGACCAGCCTCTGGTGGCCGTCAAATCAAAGGGATGAGGGGAGGGGGTAGAGAACAGGAGAAACATTTATTCCACCTGCACCTTCCTGTCAGACCTCCTACCCTGTGCCCTAGGGATGCCAGGTTACAAGCCTCATCTCCGAGAAGTTTGGGTCCATTGCAGGGTGCACCAGCAAACATACCAAAGTGACACCAAAAGGTCCCAGGAGCAGTGACAAAGCATCAGGAACAGGCTTCTGTCTGGAGAGTGAAAGATAACTTCCTAGAGCATGTATACTAGAGCACAGCCTAGAAGGATAAGAACAAGTTTCCATCAAGGAAGAAAGGAAGGGCCTTCCAGGCCTGCTCACAGTATGCACAGGCAGAGGTGTGAGGCTGGGGAGGGGCAGTGGGACCAGATCTTGACGACTTTGTGCCCCACAATACAGCACTTAGGTGGTAATTGGTGGGTGTGGAAACCTTATGTTCATTCAGGCTCTGTGTGAATGCTTCCTGTGACAGGGAACTCACTCCTTCGTGTGCTAATTTGGTCTGTGTCAGAATGCCTCCAACAGCTCTTCTAAGACCTCAGTCAGCCCCTGGGGCAACACAAGGCAACAAGTTATTCATCACTCATTCTGCGGATCATTCGCTGAGCGTCTCCTGGGTACACGCAAACGTGAAAGCTATGCCTGCTCTCGGGGAGCTGCATTCTGGAGAGGGTGGAAGGACACTGCCACAGAAACCAGCACAGATCCAGTTCCCACAGAGATAAGGCTGGAAAGGAAAGGAATATGTACTAAAATGGAGACTACCTGCAGAACAACCAAAGGAGCTATTTTGGCTGAATTGGTAACAAAAGGTCTATCTGAAGAGGAGAAATTTGAACTTGAGAGGAAAGCAAGGGAGAAAAGGACTCCCAGGCTTGGGGCTTGACAGCAGGACATGTGGCAGGACCCCTCACCAAGACGGGAGGACTGTGGGCGGGTGGGCAACGAGCCAAGAGAAGGGCCGACTGCCACCCATCTCTCAGACAGACCACACAACCACCCACCATGAGCTGTGTGGCCACACACACGCCCAGGCTCCTGTAGGGGCTGGCCTGCACATGTGCACACACACGCTCTCACACACACTGCTCACTGCTTTCCTCCGTGTGCACGCTCACATACACACCCAGCTGTGGGCCTTTCCCCGTACAGTGACAAATGCCCTTGCAGGGACCCGCCACCCTCACAGACAATGGTTCCCAGGCACAGAACACGGATGTGCACTTAGCTCTCTTCCCCGTCCTAACACACACCCCTTGGTCCTTGCTGTGTCACTAGTTCACCTGCTTTTTTAACCTCTGCTAATCTGTATGTCCACCGCAGGGTGACTGGACTGGCTTCTCCCCCAGAGGGAAAGAAATTTTGACTCCTGAGTCATTTGAATCTGTGGCACCGAAAGGTCTCCTAACCAGAAGGAACAAGAAAATGTCACCGGCTGATGGGAACAATTTTAATGCAAAATGCCACCTTCCCATGATTGCTCCTTTTGCTGCAGCTGCCAGGAAAAAGACACTTAGCTCTTTTCCAGGGGCCAGATTCTGATCAAACAGTTTTGTACTTCCTTCTGCATCCCTTTGCCCCAGAACTGGGCATTTCGGGCTAGTTCTGGGTTCCTCCCAGTGCCAGTGCAGGCCTTCTTCTGGCAAAAGGCACAAGTGCCTGGATGAGCACCGCCCACCCATGACCCTTCTCAAGGCCTCTGTCACTCCTCCACCTTCCGATGGAGGCAAGGGGATCCCTCCACTCTAAACTGGGCCCTGGGATGAGGGGCCTTCCAATGTCTCCCCTCCCACTACACTCCCCTCTGCACAGGAGGCCCCTCTTTGCTCGTCCCTCCTTTCCGGATTCCAAGTGCATGTCGAGGGGAGAGCTCAGGCCCATCCTGCTCACGCACCACTGTGTCCTCAGAATCTAGTGCAGACCCAGCACATGGAAGGTAGTCCACAATACGTACAGAAGAGATGAAGAGTAACAGAATAAAGGAAGAAAAGAACCAAGCTCTTCACAGGGAGGGCAAAGAAGAACATATCTGCTACTTCCCCCAGTGCTCCGGGCCAAGGTCGGGGAAGGCTGCGGCAGCACACTCACACACCAGTCCTGCCTCCCCCACCCCGCAGACACTGCTCAGCCTGGGCTTTAGGACCTCCTCGTCCACCTCGTTCTGGAGCTCTCCACCCAGAATGCCCTTCTTCACCCTTGGAAATCCTGTGTCTCCTTCCATCGCCATTCTAAAGATACCTGCCAAGACGGGCAAAAGTGTAAAATGCCTCCCAAATTCCCCTCCCCTGACGAGTCAATGAAACACTAAGCTAGGTATTGCTGTGAGACATATTTAAAGTCCAAAATCACTGACCTTCAGGCACAGAGATGATTCGGGTGGCCTGACCTAATTACCGTGCCCTTTCAAAGCAGAGTTTCTCCCGCTGGTCACAGAAGGGAAGTCAGAGAGACTGGAAGGAAGAGGATACGACACGACACGCTGCCACTGGCTTAAAGGTGGAGGGGACTGCGTGGACAGTACCTGAAAGCGGCCCGGGAGTGGGGGTAAGAGTGACCGCCAGCCAACAGCCAGCAAGACAATGGGACGTAGGTCCTACTGCTGCCAACAGCCTGAATGAACTCAGAAGTGGATTTTTTCCCCAGCTTCTCCAGAACACCTTGGGTCAGCCTTGTGGCTACTCCAAGCCCCTTCAGACTTCTGATCTATGGTACTGGGAAGTCAGAAAAACGGGTCCCCAACCTGTTGAGAACATTTGTGGCCAGCACCTCTGTTTCTGGCTCAGTTGGCCCAGCCCCAGTGAGATGCTGGTCTCTGCTTTGTGTGGACACTGGCGAGGGGACCAGGTCCTGCGTGGGCCACACAGTGGCCAGGAGGCCAGAAAGACCCAGAAACAGGACAGAACCTCTGGGTCACAAGGGATCCACTTGGACCAGCACAGGCCTTCCCCTGGCCAGACTTCTGACCTATGGTACTGGGAAGTCAGAACTAGGTGTTGTAGTAGTTTTGTTCTTTTGTTGTTTTCTTCCTCGTGATTTTCTTTCTTTCTTTTTTTTTTTAATGGTGGCTAAATACACATAGCATAAAATTTACCATCTTACCCACTTTTTAATGTCCAGCTGAGTGATATCAAGTACCGATGTGTTGCCATACTACCAATCTCCAGAACATGTTTTATCTTGCAAAGTAGAAGTTCAGTCCCCATCAAACACCACGTTCCCCCACCCCCTCTCCCCACAGTCCCTGGCAACCACCACTGTGCTGCCTGTCTCTGCGAGTTCGTGCGTGTTGTTTGAAAGTATTCAGTTTGCGGGGCACCTGGTGGCTCAGTGAGTTAAGCATCAGCCTTTGGCTCGGGTCATGATCTCAGAGTCCTGGGACTGAGTGGGCTCCCTGCTCAACAAGGAGTTTGCTTCTCCTTCTCTCTCTGCCCCTCCCCTTACTCTCTCTCAAATAAATGAATAAAATCTTTGAAAAAAATGAATTAAAAAATAAACTACTCAGTTTGCATAATTTATTGTGTCCTGAGAAGAGCGTCCCCCTCTCTGGGGCCTTTGCTGCCCCCTCTGTGGCTGTGCATGCTGTCCTCCTTCCAGCTCCCTTAGTGTGCTCTCCGGAAGCCCTGGTCAGGGCAGCATGAGTGCTCATGTCCACATGGACAAGCATGGCTTGGGAGTCCCTTGAGAGTGGGGACAAGACTGGACCCACCATTGGTTTCCCAAGGTGCCTATTATCATAATAGCTAATAAAAATGACAGTCACCATTTAGCCCTTTGTTAAGCATCAATTGTGAGATAAGCACTTACATACACCTTACCAAGAACAAAACAAAAACAAAAAACACCAAGGTGGTAGTATTCATAAAGAATGCAATGACCCTTATAATTTACAGCATGCTAGATACCACGCTAAGTCTCTTACATGTATTTTCTCATTCAAACCTCACTGCCTTCTGAGGCCAAGATTATTATTAGCCCATTTCAGACTCAGAGAGAGACTCAGAGAGATTAAAATTAAGGCCTTGCCCAGGGTGACACAGCTAATGAACAGCACAACCCCGAGGCTGATGACCGTGGAGTTATGCGCATTGGCACCTAGAAGGCAGGCTGTGTGGACGGGCCTTCTGGAGTCTGATCAGAGACCCTCAAGTCTGGAAGAGACACTGGCATGCCTCTCTGGAGACTGGACAGGCCCTGGGAAGGATGCCAGGAGGACACCGCAGGGCAAGGTCAGGGTCAGATGCTGAAACTGGGCCCAGTGGCTTCAAACCACAGAGGCAAAGATGAAAGAAAACTGAGGGAGGGTCACCCGACCCCAGGCTTCTCTTTCAGTTATACTAACTCTGCATTTCACTATTTTATACATTAGAGCTCCAAATAAGGTTCCAAAATGGAGGTCACTGCTAAAGACATAGTCTGAAAACCACGAGGCTCTTCTAAGCCTTTTTACTATAAAGATGGTATACTTCCTATAAAAGCTCAGAGAGGTGAAGTGACTTGCTTCAGCTCACACAGCTTTTTTGTGGTCCGACCAAAACTAGATCACAGGTCTTCTCTCAGATCCTCTTTGGGTCACTGGAAAGACTGGATAGTAGACAACCCAAACTCCTAAATTCCACGGGGTTCTGCTGTTGGGCTTGAAGCCAACCTTTAGCCAAAAAGACTGACAGGCACAAAAAGACCCCACACAAAGAATGAGCACTGGCCTGGGAGTCACCACATGGTACACCGGTCTCAACTCTATCTCTACCCGTGTGTCTGACCTAAGGCAATTCGCTGTTCTTCCCCAGGCCTCAGTTTCCCCACCTATACAGTGAGGGTGTAGGCTGGGCCTCCGTGTATTGTTTCCAGCATTAGTGTGATGTGAGTGTGTTGGCGGGATGACGGGAAGGCTGGCAAGGAAGAAACTCAGCCCTGGAGCAGTGACGCAGCACTCCCTTCCAGCTCTCTCCACGGGCACCCCACCCCCACAGAACATGATGAGAAGCATTAAAATACAAAGCAGCTTCAGACAGGGGAGCTAAGCTGAGGTGCAGAAACCCAGGCTCGAGGTGTCAGCACCAGAGGAAGTAATTTAATAAGGGCCCGCTTGGAAATTATATCACCCCAAATAATATAATAAACCCTAATTTACTCACATTTATCTCTCAGAGTTTTTTGGGGAAGCATAATCTTGCCTGCTCTACAGTGATGGATTAGCGCAATGGAAACTCCATTGGGAAATAAAAAAAAATACATCTTGTAGTTTTTGACGCGTTATTATTCAGTGTTATCTCATATGCCTCATTCCAGACCCATTACTCATGTTCACTTTTTCCCTTCTGTTATTTTTCCCCTCCCCTTCTTAAAAATCGGGGCCAGAGGCAGGGCCTCAGGCACATGGCACGGCTTGGCCACTCACCTGAGCCTACCCAGTGTGAGGGTTTCCTGGGTTGGGCAGGGGGTGGTAGGAGACAGAGGCAATCCTTCGGGAAGACTCTCCAGGGGATGATGGTGGTCTGGGGTGCGGGGGGTGGGGGGCTGCCTCCTGAAACTGAAATCGAGCCCACAGTTCTACAGGAACCTCCCTGGCCCCTGAAGTCAGAAGGAATGCGGCAGCTCCCTCACCTCTGGCTGACCACCTGGGCTGGCCTTGAAATGCCAGGGACTTGGGATAGGGAGCTATCTAGAGCAGGACAGGGGACTTTATTGAAGGATACAGGGCTATCTCTTGGAACCAAAGGGTAGGGAAGCACATATAGACAGCCAGGCTTCACGCTAAAGTGGAGAGTAAAGAATCAGGAATGATTTTTGTGTTCTCACTCTGTCTCCCTCTTTCCCTCTCCCTGTCCCTCTCCCTGTCTCTCTCTCTATGTCTCCCTCTCTCCCTCTCCCTCCCTCTCCATCTCCCTCTCTCTCCCTGCCTCTCCCTGTCTCTCCCTCTCCCTCTTTCTCCCTCTCTCTCTCCCTCTGCCTCTGTGAATCTGGTTTTCTTTTGTGCCTTCCTAGGGACTGACTGTCCTTGCATATGGTTCAAACTGGGCCACCCAGGTTCCCAGTTGTCCACCACCTCCCATGTCCAGCATCCCACCGACTATGTCTCAACTCTCCATTTGCAGGACAGAACGGCTGAAGGGCCAGGCACCGGCAGACCCAGGCTGCTCTGGAGCCAGGGGAGGGGGCGGCCTGCAGTAGGTGGCTTGCTACTTTCAGGGCAGGTAGGCCCGGGGCTTTCGTGGGCCGCTCTCCCAGAAAGGAGGCTCTCCAGGAGGTCAGCACTATGACTTAAACATCTAAGGTTCGGTTTGCTTATGTGTGAAGTGGGGATAGTCCTGGGAAATGAGGTCATGGAAGAGAAGGGCTTTGTAAAGGGTGTCACTTGTAGTTAGCCCCACCCCACCGGCTCTTCCTGCTTACCTGGCAAGGTCCTTCCCTCTCCTCCCCTCAGGGAAGAAGGGACAGCCTTCTCTGTCCTAAGCAAGGCCAGCCTATGGTGGGAGCCACTGGAAGGCCAAGGCGTAGTGGCAAACCTGCTCTCCTCAGGAGAAGGGAGGGAAAGGGGAAGGCCCAGGGCACCCTGGGAGATGCCATGCATAATTGCTAATAAGCAGGCGTGACTGAGTCTTAACAATAATTAAAGTTACCAACTGAGAACTTGTCCATTTCGGGGTCTAATGGTTTTTCAGCACATTAAACATTAAAGGCGTAATCACGTCCCATGCACCGGCGCCCACGCAGCAGCCCTGTGTCGTGCCTGATGACAGCAGGAAACTGCAGGCAGGAGCCCGGGTGGCGGTGTCTTCTTCTCCCCCGGGATTCTGGACACAACACCCCAGCAGAGGACTCCTGCAAGCCCTGGTCCCCGCCTGCGGGGGCTGGCCTCAGACTGGGCGGGATACCTCCACGGGCCTTGGTGCCCTGGGTCAAAAAGAAATCAGGCTCCCAGGTCAGGAAAGTCCCTCCAAAGCCCCCTTGCCCTCTCTCCTGTACTGACCTTACTCCAGGGAAGAGCACTCCACTGCCCATCACCATGACCTGCCTGGTGGACCTCAACCCTCATGGAATCAAACATCCTGGACCTTCACGGGAAATAGAACCCTCCATAATTCTGTGCACCGTGTTCATACAATCTGAGGGGCCAGTTTTGTTATTCCCATTTTGAAGCCGAGGAAATACTGGCTTAGAGAAGCTGATGAGTTTGCCCAAGATCACACAGCTCTGAGAGGAGGTACTAGTATTCAAACCCAAGTGTACCTTCCCCAGTGCCTCTGCTCTTTAAAGAAACCCTCTGCAGTGCCCTGACGGGTTCTGGGCCCCAGGGACGGGCTGCTGGGACCACGGGCCTCACCAGAGGTGTACTACGGTGGCTCTCGACCTGGAATTGGGAGACCTGGGCTCCCCAGGTCCCTCAGGCAAATTGTTTAACCCAGCTCGTGCCTCAGTTTCCTCATCTGAGAGATGGAGGACTGTTCTCTACTTCACAGGATTTTTCGGAGCAACCAAAAGAGATCGTAGGCAAGCGAGCTGGAAAGCATCATGGTCGTCATCACCATTTTGGCCTTCTCACTGCCCTGTGATGATCAGCCAATAATACGTGTGCGGCTAAAAGTGAGCGTGGGCCCTTCATATGTTTCTGTGCATTCTGGTGACATGTATGCCCATGTGTTTTCCTCTCGCTCCTGGTGTCTCCTTGTCTGCATGTGTCTTTTTGTGGCCCTTCTCATCCACACTTTTCAGGAATGGGAATTCACTGACCAAGATTTCCATCCCATCCTGACTCCAACACAGGATCCCACCTAGGCCAAATTATGGTGCTGCCTTCAGTGAGCCCTCCCTACCTTCTCCTGACCCTCTGGTGCTGCTCCTCAGACATCACAGGGCCCCTTACTCTGGCATGCCCCTAGCCCACTCTCCCTGGGCAGTGACCTTACTCTGGAACTTATTATTTCCCCTCTCAGATGTCCCTGACCTGTGGTACCTCTCCTAGCAGCTAATATATTTACATTTGATAGGGTCTTTCAAGCTTTCTCTCAAAGGTAGTATGTCTTTGGGAGGATGGGGACAAGATGGCCTACAGCCTCTCCGGAACACACTTAGGAATCCCCTTTGCTTGAGCAGACCTCCCTCCAAACAACACAGACCAGCACAGATGTCTGTGAGCTCAGGTTTGTTGGAACTCCAAATGACACCGCCTTTGCAATAACAGTGCCCCCCCTCCCATGCATCCCTGGGTTTTGGAAAGGTACCTCATTGGCCTTGGCCTGCATCCCACCCCCTGACCTTAGTCTTGGACCTTGACCAGCCCTGGGGGTGCCTAAACAAGGTGCTGATGTTTTCCTTGGTTGCCACAGGCCCTTTGGGTGTAATCATTGCCCCTTCTGGAAAGAGGCCTGTGAACACCAAGGTTTCTTAGACAGTGGGTGGAGGAGGGACAGGCACAATCACAAGTGTCAGTATTTCCCTCTGTGCAGCAGTGGTAAGAACGACTCAGGACAGAACTAGAAGTGATAGATGGAAGCGCAGGGCAGACACCCCCGTCTTCTGGAGGGTAACTGACCCACACCACCACCCTGGGAACCAGTCTCTCAGCTCTCCACAGCAGCAACGCCACCTCCTGCGTGAACCTTTTCTGGCATCTGTCCCATCGTCGGGGAACTAATCAATAGTGTCCCCCGGGATTCCCACAGTGCAACGCGCACGCCTCCCTCCAGCACTAACTCATTGCGCTGCAGTATGTTTACCCATGAGCTCGTGGGATCCTCTGTCCCCAACCCCCAGAACCATAAGGCCCTCGAGGATGGGGCTGTGCCTTATTCCTGGGCATGCCCAGACTGCCAGGCGCATAGATGGGGCATGAACGCATGAGTCCAGTCCCACAGAGTCGGTGCTCTTTGTGTAGAATTGCCCACCTACCCCACCCCCCACTGCCCCACTCAGCTTGCAGTAAGGGGACTCCACCTTTCCATGTCCTGTGTGTCCCCTCTGCAGGCTGGGTGCCTGCAGCCCCCAGAGTCCCTAGGTCAGACTGCGCTGAATCCTCCCAGGAAAGGTCAGGTGTCTGCCACATCCCTGCCTCCCCCTCCCCCAGAATCAGGGTGCCTAGGCTTACAGGGACTTGTGTGCAGGATGGGCATATTGGGAAGCCAGCTCCAGGCCACTCTAAGCCTCCTGGTCCCTGGGAGGCAGGGGATCTGCAGTCCCTGGTGTCACCTTCCTCCCCTCCCGCCACCCAGCAAGCCCCCTCTCGGCCAGACAGGTCCCCCTCCATCCTCACCCCCTTTGCCTCGGCTGCTCCCTGCCACTGACACGACCTCTAGAGAGCCCCTTACCCGCCCTCCCTAGGCCTGGACAGTCTCAGCTCTCCCCCAAACTCTGGTCTCATGCCTTCCTCCCCCCCTTCCCCCTCCCGTGCCTACTTCTTACGCAAAATCCCAGACTCCCTCCTAATGCAGAAATGGAATTATCTACAAGGTTTTGAAAGGACAAATGTGCGGGGAGCCAAAGGCTCCAAGCTCTCCTCACTCTTTCCCTTTGATAAATTCCTTGCCTGATCCAGCAGTCTTCCAATTAAGTGGATTAATCTGTAACAGAGAGCTCTGAGGGAGGGGGGAGGAGCTGCTTAGGGAAGGCAATAAGTTCTGTGGGAAAGAGCCCATCGCTCCAAAGGGGGCTGCTTCACTCCCAGGAGGGTGGACTGCTCCTTCAGCATCAGGCTGCATGCACCTCTTAATCATGCCCAGCACTTTACAGCTTGCAACATGCTCCCCATTCTCTTTACCCCGTTTGCTCTTAACAGTACACTATCCAGTCTCTATGGTTCTCCCTATTTTATTTAATAAAAGTGAGGCTCAGAGAGAGGTGTCCCAGAGTCCCTGGGGATTCAGGGTGCTCCCCATTGCTCCTGCCCTTCCAAGCTCCCAGCTGCCCTATCACACAGGACACAGTGATCCCCAAGGAGCAGGGAGAGCAGAGCTCCACAGCCGACCCATCTTTGGACATGCGTGAGTGACAGCATGAGGCTTGAGAAGATAAGACATCCTTTCTGGAGCAGCTGACTCCCACAAGGCCCTAGATGCCCCGGGAAGGGCGCCGTTGGTTTTCCAGACTCTGGGAGAAGGGTACAGTCACAACTGGCTGAAGGACAGCACAGGAGCTGCAAGGTGCAGAGGGCACTGTGGGTGTGGGTGAGGCTTTCCAGTGTCCGGTGAGACCTCTTGCACAGAAGCTGGTCCCCTGGGAGCAGGTGGCTGAGACAGCTGAGAGCCCTGCATCCTACCTTTGCACAGAGCCCACACTCCATGCTCTAGTCTTGGCTTCCTCAGACAGTAAGGAGCAGCCCAACACAAACGGCTCTGCACCTCCTGGCCCGGTGCCCCAGGAGCGAGGCTGCAGCGGCTCAGGAAAGGGGGTTCTTGCTCTGCGCCACTCCACCCAGGACGGCAGCGGGTGCCGCAGTGCCTCCTCAGCGGCTCCAGGACTCAGCCCAGCAGGAGGGAGGCCAGGCCTCCAGAGCACCTCCTCCACCCTCTCACGCTGCTGTGTCCCTGAGGGACTTGAATGAAAGCATGCCCCGCCCCGTTCCCGAGGGAGTGGTTGCAGAATCACACATGTTTCTCAAGTCAGGTCCTGCCGGGAAGCTGGCACCTTCAAGTCGGAATGCTATCAGGATCACACTGAAAAGAATCTGGAAAATCATCCAGACTAACCCTCTTGTGTTACTGATGTAGAAATTGAGGCTCGGAGTAGGAAAGCAACTTGCCCAGGGTCAAATGGTGAAACCATTAAAGATCCGGGAAAAACACCAGGTCTCCCAACACCCAGTCCTGGACCCTCCCCACAACATCTTATATGTTCTGGAGGAGATGACTTAGCCAGAGACGGAGGAAAGATCTGTAAGATGGAGAAATCTTCCACATGTGGGCATTACAAGGTGGTTGAGAATTTTTAAGTACTCTTTTTACATATAAAATACATTGCAGGGGCACCTGGGTGGCTCAGCAGGTTGAGCATCTAACTCTTGATTTTGATTCAGGTCATGATCTCAGGGTTGTGGGAGCAAGTCCCACATCAGCCTCTGTGCTCGGCAGGGAATCTGCTTGAGATCCTCTCGCTGTGCCCCACCCCGGACCCTCCTCCCCCTGCTCTCTAAAATAAATAAACAAATATTTAAAAAAATTTTAAAAATACATCCCAAAATTGCAAGGACACTTTGTACTTAAATGTATTACTAATTATTAAACGCCTACTGTATGCAGGGTGCTATAGCAGGTATTACGGGAAATAGAAGAGGTAAAAGTACGGTCTGGTCCTCATGAGGCTAACTCTCCACAACATTCACTGCAGTTCCACTGTGGATATTCAGTGGTCAACATGGGTAAGATCCATGGCTTCTGGAAACTTCTGGGAACCTGCATTCCAATAGGTAACCCTAGCTTATTAAGCATTTACTATGTGCTGGAAACTCCACTAAGAGCTTTACCTGTCTTATCTTCACAAGAGGTATGTGAATGCTCAGTTTATGGATAAGGAAACTGAGGTCCGAAAAAAGTTAAGAACGATGCCCACCTTCAGGTGCCACTTGGCTGAGCTGGGATTTGAACCTTGGCAGTTTAATTTCAAAGGCCATAGTTTTACTTGCTCTGTTACTGCATTCTGTTAGTGTGGAAAAGTTCCAAAGGACATATGTCCTCCCAAACGAGGCCACGCAAGCCACCTGCCCCCAAAGTTGACAGTGTGTGTGCTCATGAGTCCCTGGGCACCTGATGAACAGCATTGCACCGTCACTGTTATTTATAGGCCAATCATATTCAAATTTGGATTCAACCTTCTGTGGCCCCACTACACTTTATCCTGGTAATGATTTTTTGTTTTAATTGAGACTTCACCTAGGTGGAACTCATTGCCTCAAGCACTACGGGTTCTAAAACCCCTCCATCCAAGGCCAAGGTTGGCCCAAGCCAGCTCTCTCTCCTCCGGATCCTCAGACTACAGCCACAGAGTGACAGAAAGCAGCAAGCAGTCCCCCAAGGGAGAGATCGTCCCTCCTGAAACACAAATGGTCTTGTTTTCCATGGAGAAGGCCCTGACACACGGTGGCCCTTAGGTGAGTGAGTGAGAGCAGCATCCAGGTAGGTCAGTGCTGTCAGAAGAGAGGGCAGGGGCGGCGAGCATACAGGGGGCCCAGGTAGGGAGAGGTGAGTCCTGTCACCACAGGGGAGCGAGCCTGTGACAGCAGTTTAGCAGATCTAATGAGTAGCCCAGCTTCCCCATGTCAACCCTGACATCTTGGTTTCCCAAGGCGGCGGCACCTGTCCGTCTGCAGGCCCAGGCCCTGCTCCAGGCCATCACCCTCCCTGGCAGCAGGTGCCAAAGAATTGGCTAAGCAGCCGTGAAAGAGAGAGCTGAGAAGAGCAAGACCAGGAGTTGACCCACCTCAGGAAGGAGCTTCTGCCCAGTTGCCTAGACACCGGCCATGGCAGAGGCCAGAAACAGGGACTGGGGTCATCTTAAGAAGTCAACAATTAGGGCGCCTGAGTGGCTCAGTGGGTTAAAGCCTCTGCCTTCGGCTCAGGTCATGATCTCAGGGTCCTGGGATCAGACCCACATCAGGCTCTCTGCTTGGCAGGGAGCCTGCTTCCTCCTCTCTCTCTGCCTGCCTCTCTGCCTACTTGTGATCTCACTCTGTCAAATAAATTAATTAAATAAAATCTTTAAAAAAGACAACAATTACAAAGGACCTACTATGTGAGAGCCCTGCCAGGCCATTTGGGGGAATTTGGAAATGAACAAGATGCAATCAGCCCTACAAGGCCTCCAGGCTGGTAAAAAGCTGAGCCAGCAACAATATCAGGCAGATCTTGACAGCTAAGAATAGTTTACTAGGCTGGTATGGAGGACAGATCCATCACTCCCAATTCAGAGGCCGTGAGAGGGCTTTATGGAAAAAGCAACTTGATGAGCCTTGAATGATGGGTGGGGTTTTGACAGGCAGGAGAACCATGGGAGCCAAAGACAGGCCAAAAAGCATGGGGATTCCAGGAAACCAGCTTGGCTGAATCACAGGATGCAGGAGGTAGAATCAAACAGCTAAGCTGATATCCAGCAATGGAAGGACTTTTATGCCAGCGGAAGGAATTTGTGTTTTATTGAGAAGATAATGGGAATCTATTAAAAGTCTTTGATTTGGGTAATGATATGGTCAAAACTAGGAATGGCCAGGAGACCATCGGCATCATATTGGAGAAAGAGCCCACTAGACTTTACTACTCCCCAGGCGAGGAGCAGAAAGAGGATCAGTTAGAATTAGGTATGACCAAATAGAACAGACACCGAAGATAAAGTGTCTGTACCTAAAAGAAATCTGGAAAGGAGGCTAGTTCCGGGTCAAGGTTGTTGGTCCAGACATGTCGTGGACCCAGGCTCCCTCTCTTTCTACTCTAACATCCTAGCATACGGCCTCCATCCTCAAGGTCGCTTCAGGGACCAAAATAGCTGCTGAAGTTTCCGTTATCATGTCTACATTTTAGGCAACAGGAGGAAAAAGCAAAACTCCCACTGAGTCAGCTCCCTTAAGGACACGATTTTTCCTACAGCGTTTCTTCTTTCATCTCCTTGACCGGATTTAGGCACATGGCCAATAGTAGCTGCGAAGGAGGGTGGGAAATGGAGTCTTGTGGGTGGATCCACTGTGCCCTGAATGCATTCAGGATTTGTCACTAGGGAGAAAGGGAGATGACTATTAGAGGACAACCAGTAGCCTCTGACCCAAGAAATGAGCAAAGCTCCTGAGACTGTAAGTACAGCGGCTAGGGAGGGTAATAAAGTCCAGGGGCATAAACAGGGGAATCCAAAGAAAGAGGAGGTTTGGAAGAGAAGACGAGACCTGGTTCTGAAATCAGGGAAAAGACATCTTGCTGGGGTCCCTCCCTCACTAGCAGCCAGGGACTCCCACCAGCCTTCCCACTTCTCCTGGAGTCAAATCCTGGGGATAAGCCTCACCTGCAGAGGGCGAGTGGAGAAGAGGGACTGGGAATGCGGGCGTGGGAGACCAGAATTGCTTTGCGGGCGGGGTGGGGTGGGGTGTCCAGCCGATAGTCCGACACCGCTTGTCAAGAGCTACCTGGCAGCAGGAGGAAACCAGGCAAATGGAGTTCTGAAGCCAGAGTCATGAGTGGAAGCAAATACAGGGCATGGAATGGGAGGCTAACTCTAGAAAGATTTAGATGTACTGCAGTGCAGGTGTTCCTCCGCCTAACGGGGAGCCCAAAGAGCAAGGGAATAAATTCCCCTGCCCCACGATACCAGGTAGACCTCCTAAGACTTGGCTTCTGCTCTCCACCACAGCCCACTTGCCGTCCCTGTAGGGTGAGCTGGAGACACCAGAAGGACAAGTCTGGGTAGCTGTTGGCAGTCTCTTCTCCCCTCCTTCACTCCAGCAAAGGAGGTGGGGTAAATGCCACAGGTTGAATGCCTTCCAGCAAGAATGGCTTCTCTGCGTCCAAATGAGTGTAACAAACATCACCCGTTCCTCAGTTCTCTTTCGGGTCAGCTACTTCTTTTTTCTAAACGTGCTCTCATTTTGAAATATTTCTGTTCACCTTGGCAGTTTGTGTTACAACATAAATCTGTGGGTTTCCCGAAATGTCTAACATAGGGATAGGAAACGATTTCACTTCCCCAGACAGTGCCAGCAAATTATTAGTGGCTCTCTAGAATGCTGTGTTGAGAAGGATTCTGAGGACTCCTCTTGACTCAGTTGAAAAAAAGTGCTATCATCGATTCTGCTGTCTGCCATGGGAAAGCAGGGAAGGGGAGTGGAACAAACGCCAGCTGATTGCCATTCCTGGTTGAACACATTATATTTCATATTTAGTAAGTGTTTATGAAATTAAGGCCTGAGCTCCAGGGGTTCATTCAAAGGGAGTGTCATCCTTTCTCTCTGTAACTCCCTCCCCCAGCCTGGGTCTGGAAAGATCGCATGTTGTTCTGTCTTAAACCACAGGTAGGTGTCTCGGGGGTGATCTCTAGAAGGATTTCGTGGACTATACATGCAGGTTTCTTACAGGCAGCTCATATTTGTCTCTCTGGGAGATTTTCTTCCTGTAACCTAGGCTTTGATCCCCTGGCCCAGAATTCCATGCCAGCCTGGAGAACACCTGAGGCCCGATAGAGTGGGTATAGGATGGAGTAAGCCTCTGTTCCCTCAACTCTAGGTGGAGTCAGACAACTCTCAGGAACCCAAATCCTGAAAGCTCATGAAAACAAACAAACAACAACAACAAAACCTAGGATAGGTCAATTCCTATGCCCAGATCCAGCCTGGCTATTAAAAGAGGTCTCCAGTTTTCCCCCATTTCTCCCCTAACAGATGCTAGGGCCTCTCAGCCCGAAGGGTGCAGCGCGTCAGCTTGGTGAGCGTCTGTGCCTCTCCGCCTCCCCCCCCTCTGTCCTAGCCAAGAGCACAGCCTCACTCTCCATTGGGCAGGCTGGCACGCTCCTTGTTAACTCTCCCGAGCCCTCCGATGTTAGCCAGCTAACGAGAACGGATCTGACAGAGCAGGATTACCCACTCGGAGGGAGCCGAGTGATTGTGTTTACTCCCAAACCTGGCCCTATTTAGTGGTCTGTGTGCATCATTAATCTTCTTCCACAATCCGTTCCCCATCTGCTCCCACTTTTTAATGAACTGCCACTTGTCGCACTCAATAAAATCAGCACTTTGCGAGAATTTCAGCAACGATGGACGGACGGAGGAAGGCAAGAGGCAGGCTGAACAGGCGATGAGGGAGAATGAGGGAAAAACCAGAAGGGGGGGTGGGGGCACACTGGGCAAGGAGGTAGCGATAGAGATGTCCCTACGGGGTTGGGAACAGTGTCCGATCTGCATGGGCAAATGAATCACAGCATGTCTGCCGTTCTGGGCAGCCTTGCCCCCGAGCAAGGTACTAATAACCACATCAGACCAGGGCGCCAGCAATTCTTACACCACGCCATGTCAGGCTGGGTTTGATCCGAGCCAGCCTGCTTTACACAATTATTTTCCTGGTCATAAATGGTGCAGAGGCCTGGGGATGGAGCTTTCCAGATTCGGCTGCCAGCTCTGGGGATTCATCCGATACCAGGCTATTACCTCCTGATTACTTGACTCACTCAAGCCACCCCCGAGCTGCAAATCAACAGCAGGAAGGGTGCGTGGGGAAGCTGAGGCTTCAGCTCCCACTTTTCAATCACACACACCAAAGGTGTCATGAGCCTTCCATCTGGGGCTCCCAGGATAAGGAGATGTGGTGGAGGAGGGTGAAGATGGGGGCCCCTGCTCTACTTGGGGACCTCAGGGCTACAGAGGTCCCAACAGAAGCCATCTAGTTGGAAGCTCAAGAAGAAAACCGAAGGATAAAATGGTGAAGGGACTTGCCCCAGGTCACTGTCCTTTTCCATTCGGGCTATAACAAACTTCCATGACCTGGTGGCTGGACTTTGTTTCTTACAGTTCTAGAGGCTGGAAAGTCCAAAATGAAGGAGCTTGCAGACCCAAAGCATCTGGTGAGAGCCCGCTTCCTGTTCCCCACAAGGTGGAGGGGGAAGGGAGCTCCCTGGGATCTCTTCTTTTGTAAGAACACTAATCCCATTCATGAGGCTCCACCCTCATGACCTAATCACCTCCCAAAGGCCCTGCCCTCTAGTCCCATCTCATTGGAGGTAAGAATTCAACCTAAGGGGCATTTATAATTCGGGAGGGACACAAATGTTCAGTGTGTGGCAGTCACCTAGTGGCTGTCAGCGTGTGGACCATTGGATAAGGCTGGAGCTCAGGGCAGACTCTCTCCCTCCATGGGTGAGGGCTAGGAGTTAGGCATTTTCTTCTTGGGGCCCCTCTCCTCCAGAGCAGAAGCACTGAATCGCTCTGCCTGTAGGCCCTGTCCCATCTGGTTTCTGGACAGATACAGACCAAGTCAGGGAGGTACTGAAATGTAGAAGCAGCCTCAGCCTTGTAGGCCTGGGGAATCTAAGGAACCAGAGCTCTGGGCCTTCATGTGACCACCAAGCCAATGGCTCCCCTGCTCTCTGGGTCTGGGCCAAAGAGATTCTGTCTTAGGGTTTGGTCACTCAGTCAGTAGGTATGTGAATACCTGTCATAATACAAGGTGTTAACAAACAGGCCACATATATGCCCTGCTTACCATTCAAGAGCCATGAGCCTAGAGTTCAAGGGGCTCCCCCTCCCAGTCCTTCAGTTCCCCACCAAGACTCTGGCCAGTACCTCCCTGAGGAACAGGAGTCTGTTCCTGGGGACCCCAATCCAGCACGGTTCTATGCCCACCACCACCACTAGACTGCCAGCTCTGTTACCCAGTGTCTTAAAGTGTCCTATTCATGACAGTATCCCTAGCATCCAAAACAGTGCCAAGAAGGTGCTCAATAAATCTTTATTGAATAAGCAGATGAGTGAAGGGATGGGTGGAATGAAGGTCTAGATCATTTCATTTTGCACGTCACTTGTCTTTAAGGCCTTGGAGTTTCTTTCCCACCCTTCTGTTCCCTTGGTCTCTCTAAGTCTGTCTCTATGACCCTCTTAATACTGATTGCTGAGCGGAATTGGGCAGGACTCTAGTGGGTCCAGTGCTGAAACCACCATCCCTCTCCTGAACCCCAGCCTCCCTCAACCACTTTCTCCCTTGCCTCCCTAGATCCCCTCACTCAGGGCTGAATCACCAGGCACCTGAAGGAAGGATGATCCTGCTCATTGCATTTGCTCTGGTCCTCAGAAACTCCTTAGCCTTGCCAATTTTAAAGCAGTTCTGTTCCTGCTTTGGCTGCCCTCCTTCTTCCACTTGTGCTCTCTGGGCTCAGAAACAGAATGCCCTACCCTCAGATTTTGCCCATACCTATGAAAGGAAATCCTACTCAAGGCAAAGAATTACTTAAAAATCAAAACTGAGAGGGGATGGAAATGAAAGTCAGGTGCCACCTTTCCATTTGCAAAAACGTAGTGCATGATCAGGGACCAATGGCTTCCTCTTCCAATGTAATGAGAACATTACAGAAGAAGGAGGAAGAAATGCAGGTAGGCATATAAAGCAGAGGACATGAGATGACTAGAGGAAAAGCCCATATTGCTTTGGGAAAGAGACCTCTGCTCACACTGTTATCGCCATGGGGCAGAAAATGGCAACTTAAGCCCAAAATGGTCATCCATAGAGTTACAACCAGATAGAGCTTGAAAGCCCCCAACCACACACATGCATACACACACCCCCTATAAAAACTATGATTAAAACTTTAGGCAGGTTCCCTATAGGACAAGTTCCCTACAGGTCAGGGCAGTAGGAGAAGGGGACAGTGATGGTCCCTGGGCAATGGCTAAACACTGGCTGTACCACCAAGGTGGCACACTGATGTGCATTCATCCCCTACACACTAAACTCACCTAGGGGGGGTATTAGCTGGGGCCCAGGGTTCATCTGTATGAGTCAGTATGTCACATACTGACTCAGTGTGTACAGCAGTCAAGATGGCCTATGCCTCCAGGGAATGAGGGTTCACAGAGGAAAGTAATGAAATATCTGAGAAAGTGCAACACTTATTTTTTTAAAAAAGATAAGAAACTATTGCAGATAAAAATGGAATTAAAAGATTAGACAGAACAAGAATTTAAAATATCTTTATAATAATGATTCTCTAAGAGATAGGGGAGAGGACTGGTGGCAGTGGGAACACACCATTACAAAGAAGAGGCAGTTGGAATTTCCAGTATGAAAAGCATCCTAATTGAAATAAGGAAGGCAGGAAGTAGGTTGCATAGCAGCATGGATTCAGCTAAGGAACAAACAGGTGACCTGGAAGATCAAACTGATGCTGAATAGCACCCTAAAGGGATAAAGAGCATGAAATAGAAAAAGAAAAGTTAAGAGATATGATGCATAGAAGTAGAAATATCAATATGTGTTTGACAGGAGTCCTCTAAGGAGAGAACAATGAACAAAGGGGAGGAAATATTTCAATGAATAATGATTAAGATCTTCTCAAAATGTAAAAAAAAAAAAAAAGGCTAAAAGATCTCATATTGAAAAGGCTCATATAATGCGAAAGAGGATGGATTTGGAAAGAATAAAAACAACATCTAGACACATTATAGAGTAAGTCAAAATCAAAAGCAAAGAGTAAAATTTTAAAACCTTCCTAGAATAAATAAAATAAAATAAAAAAGCAGATAAACTGCATATGAACAGGAATCAAATCGACATCAGACTTCTCAACAGTGATCCTGAATACAAAAAATGCAATAGAGCAAGATTTTCAGTGTTGCAGGGAAAAAACAAAAAGCAAACCAAACAACAACAACAAAAACAAAACAAAACAAACTTAAACCTAAAATGTTATATGCAAGTGACCTATATTTAAATACAAGATCAAAATAAAATATAGCAACAGGCAAGCGAGACCTCAGAACATTCTCTTTGGACAACTCTGAGGAAGTACCCTGGCAAGAAGGAAAATAAATTAAGGAATGTTCTGGGAGACACATGGAAACATAAGAAAAAAGCAAGAATCAAAAACAAGACTGCATCCACAACAGTCAAAAACTAAGATTTTAAACAAACCTAACATGGTAGAACAAGCAGAGAATCATCCTGAAAGAGAGAGGTAAACATTCAGGGGAAGACAAAAACATTGATATACTTCAGAACTTAAGGGGAGAAATATCATCAGAGCTCTTAATAGGATAAGCACCAGGAAAACTAAAAACGGAATGAATGACTTTTGAATAGTCAGCTTTTACAAGGTTATGCTACAGTAACAAGCAACCCCATTTCAGTGGCTTGCAACAAGAGTTTATTTCTTTTCAGGTGCTGGCTGCAGGCCAGCTACCACAGGTGTGTTCTAGACTTCTGCCCATTCCCTTATCCCAGGCCCCAGCAAAAGGAGCAGGTCTTACCTCAACCTCGTGGCAGAAAAAAAACACAACAGAGGAACGACATGATGATATGGAACACCTCTGCTCGGAAATCATGGGTAAATCTTTTTGACTCATAGTCTATTTGTCAAGCAAATCTCAAGTGAAGCCTGATACCAATAGGGTAGGGAAGTATCTACAACTCACAGGGAAATGCTGCAGCTCACATCACAGAAGGCAGGAATGTATAATCCTCTTGTGTGGAGGGTGGAAATATCTTTAAAACCAGGAAAAGAAAATTCACTCAATTAATGAAAGGCATAAAAAAGGGATGGGGGTGTAGAAATGTATATAAGAAAGGACATAATATAGCAGAAAGGACTACTAAAATAAAAATTACAATGACATTTGGCTGAATTTTCTTTAAAAAGCAAAACCCAGTAATATGTTTTCTACAAGAGATATATTTCAAAACAAAATCCAGCTTTCCTCTCTGGTTAAGACAATACAGACCCAATTCCCTGTTCCTCCTCCACTAAGTACAACTATAAACCCTGGAAATAATGCCAGAAACAACTAAAGGAGAACTCTGAAATGTGGTAAATAAATAAACTGGTCTGTGGTCCTAAAACCAAAAAACAACAAGCAGCAAGGCATCTAACCAAAGAAAGCAATTAAGCCCACCATTTCCTAAAATCCGACCTAGCAAGAGAAAGCAGCCCGGTAGGCTTACTCTTTCCCAAAATCAAATAAGAGTTCCTCTGACAACATGAGGTAAGCCCAACACCACTGGTAAGGGCATCTGATGAGGAACCACACCAACAATACGCAGACAGGGAAAGTATTATCCTTCCCTGCTAGCCTCAGACCCCTTCACCATGTGGAGATAGCCTGCATCCAGCCTGGAGAAATCCCTTCTGCCCCCTCGGGCAGCATGAGCATGGACTAGTGAGATCTCCAGCAGCACCAGATATGCCAAGCAGACCAAAATAACACCAGAAAAGCTTTGAAAACTTTACTGTCACTGGAACAACTACTCACAAATGTAGAACAGAAACTATGCTAAATATAAACAGAGTGACTACCTGCTAAAATAAAAAAGTTTAAATAGGATCCTGAGTCTCCTAAGAGAAAATATTAAATGCCCAGGAAACAATTTTAAAACTACCTGTCATACCAAGAATCAAGAAAAGCAACAATTCAAATAAGAAAAGGCAGTCAACTATACCAGCACTGAGATGAATCAGATGTTGGAATTATCTGACAAGATAACTTTTTTTAAAAGAAGCTATAAAAAATTAAAAATAGAACTACCCTATGACCCTGCAATTGCACTACTGGGCATTTACTCCAAAGATACAGATGTAGTGAAAAGAAGGGCCATATGTACTCCAATGTTCATAGCAGCAATGGCCACAATTGTCAAACTGTGGAAAGAGCCAAGGTGCCCATCAACAGATGAATGGATAAAGAAAATGTGGTACATATATACAATGGGATACTATGCCTCCATCAGAAAGGATGACTATCCAACTTTTGTAGCAACATGGACTGGATTGGAAGAGATTATGCTGAGTGAAATAAGCCAAGTAGAGAAAGTCAAGTATCACATGGTTTCACTTACTTGCAGTGCATAAGGAGTAATATAGAGAACAGTAGGAGAAGAAAAGTAAATGGGAAGTAGGGTAATTCAGGGAGAGAAACAAAACATGAGAGACTTTGGACACAGAAACAACCTGAGGGACTTGGAGGGAGGGAGTAGGGGATGGGAGAACCTGGTGGTGGGTACTGAAGGCACCTATTGCATGGAGCACTGGGTGTGGGGCAAGGGCAATGAATCCTGGAACACTGAAAAAATAAATTTAAAGTAAAAGAAAAGAAGCTATCATAAAAATGCTTCAACAATCAGTTACAAACTCTGTTGAAATGAATGAAAAAATGGAAAATTTTAGCAAAGATTGAAGTTATAAAAAATAAAAAGAACCAATGGACATTATAGAACTTAAAAGTACAGTAACCACATTTTAAAAAATCTCATTGGATCTGCTCAATAGTAAAGTAGAGATGTCAGAGAATAAAATCAGTGAACATGAAGATGGGTAAATAGATTTTATGCAATATGAAAACCAGAGAAAATAGTTTTTTTTTAAATGAAGGCTCAGGGATCCGGGGGATAAGAACAAAATATCTAACATTCACATCATCAGAGTCCCAGAATGAGAGGAGGAAGAGAGCGGAACTTAAAAGGTATTCAAAGAATTAAGAGCTAAAAACTCTTCAAATGTGGCCAAAGATATAACCCTACAGACTCAAGAAGCTGAGCAGACCCCACACAGAATGAACTCAAAGAAGTCCATGCCAATAAATATCATAATTAAACTACTGAAAACTAAAGGCAAATTTCAAATCTTGAAAGCAGTCAGAGAGAAACAAAGCATTACCTATAGGGGAATATCAATTCAAATGACAGCAGACATTTCATCTGAAACTATGGGAGCCAAAAGGATATGACATGACCTTTTTGAAGAGCTTAAGAAATGACTTCTCAACTGTAAATTCTATGCCCAATGAAAGTTTCCTTCAGGAGTGAAGAAAAAAATGAAAATATTCTCTGACAAAAGAAAGCAAAAAAACCCCCAGACCTACACCTAGAGACTGTCTAAAGAAGTCTCCAAACAGGAAGGAAACACTAAAAGAAAGCATCTTGGAGCATCAGCCAGGAAGAAAAAACAATGGAAATAACAGAAATACTGGTGCCTGCAAAATACTGTTCTTTTCCTTATCAGTTTTATAAATCATATTTGATGATTAAAACAAAAATTGTAACACCATCTGATACTCAACTCCTGAAATTTGAAGAATTTGTCCAAACATCTAAAAAGTAATTAGTACTTTTATATAAAGTCTTTTCCAAAAACAGAAGGGGGGGGAATTTCCCCAACTCACTTTATGAGGTCAGTATGACCCTGATAAGAAAACCAGACAAAGACAATGCAAAAAGGGGGAAACTACACACTAGTATCTCTCATAAATTTAGATGAAAAAGTCCTCAATAAAATGGCAAGCTGGAGCCAACAATATCTTAAAAGAATCATACATGGTGGTAGAATAGCATTAATTCGAGGCTGGTTCAACATTCAAAAATTTACGTAGTTCACCATATCAATAAGCTAAAGAAGAAAAATCACTTTATCATATCAATTGGTATAGAAAAGCATTTGACAAAATCCAACACCCCTTTATTATTTAAAAAAAAAAAACTCAGCAAGTTATAAATAGAGGGAAATTGCCACAATTTGATAATGAGCATCTACAAAGAACCTTCAGCTAACATCTCACTTAATGGATAATGACTCAACACTTTCCCCCTAAAAGAAGGAATGAGGCAAGGATGTCCACTATCATCACCTTTATTCAACATAGTACTGGATATTCTAATCACTGCAATTAGGCAAGAGAAAGAAACAAAAAGCACACAGATTTAGAGGAAATAATTAAAACTGCCGCTTCTAGTTACAGATGACATGACTGTCTATGTAGAAAGTCCCAAGGGATCTACAAAAGATTCCTAGAACTAATGAGTTCAGCAAGGTTTCAGGATAAAAGACAAAACACATAAAATCTCTCACATTTCTATGTACTAACAATGAGCACACAAAAACAGAAATTAAAAGCACAATATTATTTACAATCTCTCCTCCTAAAATGAAATATTTAAGGTATAAACTTAACAAAATATGTTCAATATCCATACCCTGAGACATACAAAATGCTGACGAAATAAATCAAAGAAGACCCAAGGAACTGGAGAGACATAGCATGTTCACAGATTGGAAGATTTAGCATAGTAAAAGTGTCAGTTCTCCCCAAATACATATACGGAAAGAGAGAGACAGAGATTATGAGAAACTTGCTCACATGATAATGGAGGCTGAGAAATCCCACAATCTTTGTTGGAGATCTAGAAACTCAACAGTATAGTTCCAACCTGAGTCTAAGTCCAAAGACAGGAGAAGACTGATGTCCCAACTTGATGAAAGTCAGGCAGAGAGAGAGAAAATTCTCGCTTACTCAGTCTTTTGTTCTAGTCAGCATTGATGGATTGGATGAGGTCAACTCACACTGGATGAGGGCAATCTGCTTTATTCAGTATAGGGATTTAAATGCTAGCCTCATCTGAAACACCCACAAACTCATACAGATACACCCAGAAAACATTTAACAAAATATCTGGGTACCCTGTGACCCAATCAAGTTGACACATAAAATTAGCCATCACAGTAGACAAGCTCATTCTAAAATTTATATGGAAAGGTACAGATACTTAAACAGCTAAAACAATTTTGACAAAGATGAATAAAGTGGGAAAAATCACTCTACCTGATATTAAAGCTTAATATATAGTAGTCAAGACAATATGGTATTAGCAGAAGGATAAACATATAGATCAATAGAACAGAAGAGACAACCCAGAAATAGACCTACACAAATATGTTCAACTGACTTTTGACAAAAGTACAAAAGTAATTCAATGGAGGAATAACAAACTTCTCATCAATCTGGAGTAATTGGACATCAATAAACAAAACCTTGACTTCAACCTCACACCTTATACAAAAATTAACCTCAATGAATCATGAATTTATTTTTTTTTAGATTTTATTTATTTATTTGAGAGAGAGAGAGAGTGAACACAGGGAGAGTGAGAGGGAGATGCAGGCTCTCCACTGAGCAGGGAGCTCAATGTAGGGCTCGAACGATGACCCAGGACCCTGAGATCATGACCTGAGCTGAAGGCAGGTGCTTAACCAACTGAGCCACTCAGGCTCCCCTGAATAATGAATTGAAGTGTAGAATATAAAATTATAAAGCTTCTTAATAAAAAATAAAGGTAGGAGGAAATCTGGTTCTGAGGCTGGGTAAAGAAGTCTTAAGAAGTCTCATACTTGATATCGAAAGCTCAATCCCAAAAAGGAAATCTTGATAAATTAGACTTCATAAATATTTAAAACTTTTACTCTGTGAAAGTCCGTGTGAAGATTATGAAAAGACAAAGTACAGATTGGGAGAAATATTTGCAAACCACATATCCAACAAAATACGAGCACCTAGAACATATAAATAACTCTCAAAATAGTAAAAATACATGTGAAGGGGAATATATTTATATATATAATTAGAACACAGGCAAATGACAGGAGCAAACATTTCACCGAAGACAAACAGGTGGTAAATAAGCACATGAGAAAATATTCAATATCATTAGCCATCACAGAAATGCTAATTAAAGCCACAATGAGAGATCACTACTAAAAAAACACCACCAAATTCTGGTGAAGATGTGGAAAAACTGGATCACTCATGCATTGCTGGGAGGAATGTAAAGTGGTATAGCCACTCTGGAAAAGAGGTTCTTATAAAACTAAAATACGCAATTACCATAGAACCCAGTGATTTTACTCTTGGGCATTTATCCCAGAGAAATAAAAACTTATGTTCACACACACACACACACACACACACACACACACACACACACACACAAACTGTATGTGAATGTCTTTACCAGCTTTGTTATAACAGCAAACAGTATATCTGGACTCAGTTCAGATATCCTTCCAGAGATGAATAGTTAAACAAACCACAGTCCATACATACATGGAATGTGCCCCAGCAACAAAAAAGAAGGAACTGCTGATACGGGCAACAACTTGACTAAATCTCCAAGGAATTATGCTGAGTGGGGGAAAAAAGTGAATCCCAAAATATGACCTACTATATGAGTCCACTTCTATAACAAGTTTTCAATGGCACAGTAGTGGTCACTGGAGATGAGGGCTGGTGGCAGAGGGAGGATGGGGGTAGAGATGGTAACAGGCAGCAAGAATTCTTATGCTAATAGGACTGTTCCATATCGTGACTGTGGTGGTGGATACACTTTTCTACACTCATAATAGAACTGTAAACAGCTAAATGTGTGCATGCAAAAACCTGTGTGTGCATATACACACACAAGTAAAAGTGAGCAAATCTGAATAAGAAATAATATCGGTATCAATGTCAATATCTCAGTTGTGATATTATGAAGTTCTACAAAAGGTCACCATCAGGGGAAACTGGTTAAAGTGTATATGGGACCTCTCCATATGATTTCTTATAACGCATGTGAACCTACAATTATCTCAATAAAATGTTCAACTGAAAAAAATCAAGATCTATAGAAAAGTAGAAAAATAAAGAGATGGTATGGCAGAGATAGATAATTGCCACTTATACTCGTTTTTCCCTTTTAGCTGGACACATAGCTTCCTGAAATAGACATTCCTCAACCTCCCTTGCAGCTAGGAATGTCCTAGGATATACTACGATGAAGAACCATGCAATGCAAGGATAATGATATATTCAATTTCCAAGTAGTATTCTTCAAGAAAGGAAGGATATCCTTCTCCTTTTCCTTCTTCCTTCCTTCTTACTAATCATAAAGACAAGGGATACAACCCATGCGTCATGGAAGAATATGTACAAGAATCCTGGTTCCCTAAGGAATTTATCAGGATGCCATAGCACCTATTGTCTGCCAATGTTGAATTAAGAAGAAATAAATATCATATTTAAGCAGTACCAACCCTAGGCTTCTTCTAGGCTTTGATAAAATAAACTTTTATCTTGTTTGGGACACTGATATTTTGGGTTTTCTTTGACTAAAGTTAAATCCAGACTTAACTAATTAATACATATAGAAAAGAAGAAATAAACCACAGTTTTATATTAGGCCAACAGAATTCCAAGCCAAAAAGAAAACAAGAGACAAAGAAGGAAGTAATAAAACTATTTAAAAACAAATCAGAAAGATACAAGGATCGTGAATATATGTCTGTTAATAATTTAGCCTCAAAAAAAAATAATATAGCCTTGAAGACTTAAAAGAAACAGCTGACATACTAGAGGGGAATAGAGAAACATCTAGAAAAAAATGGTAGTTAAGGAATTTAACGTACTCCTCTCAGAAACTAACAGATCAGAAGACAAAAATGAGCTAATAGATTTGAATAGTACAGTTGACAACCCTGAACAGAGGTACATTTTACACCCCAAACATGAGGAGTGTATATTATTACTTAGCTTACCTAAAACATTAAAAAAAAAAACCACAAAGGTATATCTAGGCTACAAAGGTTGATGATTCAACCATTTGCAAAGACTTTAATAAAAATAAGAATCAATAACAAAAAGACAGGTACTTATTAATCCCAAAGGTATAGAAACTGAAAAACAAGCTACTTAATAACACTTGTGTTAAGGAGGAAATCATAGGGGAAATTAAAAAATACTTAGAACTGAATGAAAATAAAAACACCACATGTCAAAATATGTGGGACACAACTAAAGCAAGACTTAAGGAAAATTAATGGTTTTAACTATATTTACCAGCAAACAACAAAGAAGGAAAAAAAATAAGCTAAGTATTTGACTCAGGACTTTGGGGGGGAAAAAGATTGTGGAATAAACCCCCAAAAAGAAAATAATAAAAGAGGAAAAGAGTAGAAACAATAAAATCAAGAATAAAATGGGGCGCCTGGGTGGCTCAATTGGTTAAGCGACTGCCTTCGGCTCAGGTCATGATCCCAGATCTGGGATCGAGTCCCACATCGGGCTCCCTGCTCGGCGGGAAGCCTGCTTCTCCCTCTCTCACTCCCCCTGCTTGTGTTCTTCTCTGGCTGTGTTTCCCTCTGTCAAATAAATAAAATCTTTAAAAAAAAATCAAGAATAAAATGCATTAATTTAAAATACCACTCTATTGGAACTCCTAATGAATTAATTGATCTAGCTATTGATTATTAATGCCAAGAAAAACCAATAAAGGAAAGTCAAGCAGACATTGCCATTATGTTCCTCTTGAAGTAAGAACACAACCCACTTAGAAGACTGTCATGTAAAAAATGTGTATCTCCACCTGTCAATATAGACAGGTAAGTGTTCATAGAGGTAGATATACAGTTTGAATTTGATCAACACTCCAGATTCAACTGCAAATCTGCAGGAAATCCTATGAAAATTCAATTGTCTCTAAATTCAATGAAAGTTCAATCAAAATTCTAGTGGATCTTTTAAGAAAGTTAACAAATAGATTCCAAAATTAACATATAGAAAAATTAAGGTTCAAAAATCCATAAATAACTAAATCAATGTTTTAAAGAGAAGAAATCACAGTGATTTGCCATATCAAATATTATGACATAGTACAGAGTTCTACAATTTTATGAAGCTTGGTTCTAACTCAAGAACAGACATATAAATGGAACAGAAGAGAGAATATATAAATAGACCTCTGTGTATATATAGGAACTCAATGCAGGATAGACAGCACTACAAATAGGTGGGAAAGAATGTGGCTGGTGGTTCACCAAAAATATCTTTACCACAATGTGAGTTCCAGAGAGATTAAAGACCTAAACTTGATAGGTAGAATAATAGATCTAATAGAATAACCATGAATAAAACTCTCCTTGTGATCTTGGGCAAGGATAGAACTTTGTAAACAAAACCCAAATGGCAAACCCAATAGGCAAAAACCGATGAATTCGCTGCATCAAAATTAAAGCTTTCTCTTGCCATTCGCAATAACATGAACGGACCTCAAAATCATCATGCTAAATGAAGTAAGTCAAACAAAGACAAATATGTGATCTCACTTATATGTGGAATCTAAACAAAAACAAAAGCTCACTGATATAAAGAAGACATTGGTTATAAAATCAGTTATAAAATAAGTAAGTCATGGGGATGTAATGTACTTGGTGACTTATTACTACTGTAGTGCATATTTGAAAGTTGATAAGACAGTAGGTCTTACAAGTTCTTATCACAAGAAAAAATATCTTTTGTGACTATGTAAGGTGACAGATATTAAATAGACTTATTGTGGAGACCATTTGGCAGTGTATCAAATATCGAATTGCTATGTTATATCCCTGATACGTATATAATGTTACATGTCAATTATAACCTCAGTTTTTAAAAAATAAAACCAAATATTAAAAAGAAATAAATTTCATATGACACTGCAAAAAAAATTAATGATTTCCATTAATTGAGAGGATACTATCTAAGTTCAACTGGGTAACTTAAAACAACAGCCTTCCTTTATTTTGTCCAGTCTCTGTCCCTTTCAGTCCAAACTAGCCATGCTTCTGATGGTATAACATTCTCACAAACCTTATGAGTCTCCCGTGCATGTCACACGGATCTCTGCCCTTAGACATGAATGTTAGCCACAGATGCTTTTTGGATGACCCCACCTCTATCCCTGGCTTCGGCTCAGATGGACGCCTGGATCCATTTGTCACATACCTGATCTTGTGGAGCCACACTCTCGGTGCTTTCTCAACAGTGCAGCTCCTAATTGTAGCAATCTGGATAAGCCAAGAACCTTCCAAACTACCAAGCACTGGCTCCTTTATGTTTAACAATGTCTTCCTCAAGTCATCCCTTTCCTCTTGGACTTCACTATGAGCAGTTAAGGGAAAACAGGCCACAGCATCCACACTTTGCTTAGAAAAATCTCCCCAGCTAAACATCCTAGTCAAGTTCTGCATTTCATCTAATAATATAGCATATATCAGCCAAGTTCTCTGTCACTTTATAATAAAAATTGCCTTTGCTCCCGTTTCCAGGAAACATGTTCCTCATTTCCTCCTGAGGCCTCACCAGCAGTACCATGTTTCTACTACATCCTGTTCGTGAGGGAAGCTTTCTCAACTGTGCTCCTCACTTTCATGCCCGCGTTCCCGAGAATCGCCTTTCACATCCATATTTCTGTCAACGACCGCCTCAACACATGGTAGGCTTTCTCTATAATAAGCTTCAAAATTCTTCCATCGTCTGTGCATGACTCAATCGCAAAGCCATTTCCACACTTGGGGGTATTTGTTACTGCGGCATACCACTACCTCGCGCCAAAATCCGTACGACTTTCCTGGGGCAGTCACGACATAGTTCCACAAACTGGGGGATTTATTCTGTCACCATTCTGGAGGCTGGAAGCCTGAAGTCAGGGTGTCCACAGCACCATGCTCTTCCTCTGAAGGTTCTAGGAAGGAATTCTCCCCAGCCTCTTCCAGCTTCTGAAGGCTCCAAGCACTGCTTGGCTTGGAGAGAACTCCAATCTCTCCTTCTGTCTTTAAAAGGGCTTCTTTATGTCCTCTCCAGTCACTGGATTTATAGCTCAGACAAGATCCAGGATTATTCCATCCTGAGGTCCTTAACTAATGACATCTACAGAGACCTTCTTTCCTAACAAGATCACATTCTGAGGTTCCTAGTAAACAAGAATTCTCGAAAGACACTATTCAACAGACTAAAGGTGTGATGGACAAAATTAACATAAAAATGACAACTGATAGAAAATATTTTAAAGCCTAAAATCACTAAAGATTATTACCTATAACATACCCCACAACTGCAAATCAATAAAAGAAAATCCTATAGAAGAAAAGGCAAAGGAGGATATGAATAGGTGATCCACAGAAGCAGAAACCCAAATGAATAAAATGTTTATAAAGAGCTATTCAGCCTCATTTCTTAGATTATGAGAAATCCAAATTAAAACAAGGAAATTCTACTTTATTCCCATAATATTGACATGAAAAATTATGTTAGGTAATACCAAGTGTTGGCAAGACTATGGAGAAAGTGGGAACCCCATATAATCTATATTGATTTCTTTTTTTTTTTAAGATTTTATTTATTTGACAGAGAGAAACACAGTGAGAGAGGGAACACAGCAGGGGGAGTGAGAGAGGGAGAAGCAGGCTTCCCGCCGAGCAGGGAGCCCAATGTGGGGCTTGATCCCGGGTCTCCAGGATCATGACCTGAGCCAGAGCCGAAGGCAGTCGCTTAACCAACTGAGCCACCCAGGCGCCCCTAATCTATATTGATTTCTTATCTTGCTCAGAATGAAGCCCACAGAGGCTGCATTTCCTGGTCCAACAACCTCTCTGACCTCATCTCCAACCACCCTCTGCTTCCTCTCTCTGCTCTCACCCAGCAGCCTCCATGCTGTGCCTCCACGAGTCCGAGCACACTTGACCTCAAGGCCTTGGCACTAGTTTCTTCTGCCTGCGGTGTATTTACCATTCACTAGAATGGCTAGGTCCCTCATTTTTTTGAAGTCTCTGTTAAATTTCCTCTTTGGGGGGAGACTTCCTTGACCACTCTGGCAACACAGGATAGAGCTGTTGCCCCCTTTTTCTTGCTTTATTCTTCTCCTCCACAGTTACACCTCTTTGATACACTTTATACTTGGCTAGTTTATCTATTGACCAATGCACCTAGCAACACTGTTTATAATGGCTCGAAACTGGAAACTGCGCAAATGCCTATCAGTGGGCAAACAGGTAAATAAAGCATAGGCTAGTCACCCCGTAGGATATTACACAGCAAGGAGGACAAATAATCCAAAATTCCTCACAGCATGGATAAAGCTCACAAACACAAGATTGAGTGAAAGAGGCCAGACACAAAAGAGTAGAGACCGTGAGACTGCATTATGTGAAGTCCAAAACCAGGCACAACTGATTTATGGTGTCAGAAGTCAGGACAATGACTGCCCTTGGGGGTGGGAGTAGAGATGGGCTGGGGCACAACAGGAATTTCTGGGGTGCTGGTGATATTCTGTTTCTTATCCTGAATAGTAATTATGAGGTGGCTTGGTTGACTTTTTGAGAATTCACTACATACAATATGTACATTTTTTCTGTGTTACACCGCAATGATATATATATGTAAATAAAAGAGCAGCCACTACTGAACAGCACCAACCAGAAAGGCAAAATCACAAGCTAACTGCTAAGCTCTAACCTTGTTCCCTTGTCCCATCAGGTCTCTACCATCCTCATGGTCACTCTGACGCACAAATAGGTCCCTTTCTCTTACCTTGTGACCAGTCTGCCACCGAGGCCTGCTGGTTCTTCGGTTACAATATCTGCCCGTTTCGATCAGTTTCTTGTGTTCCTGCTGTCTCAGCTCCACTTGATGACCAGACTTGGCAAAAGTTAGCTGCTAACTAGTCTCCCAGCCAGGGCAGGGATGAGGGTGGGGCCAGCAAGCACCTGGGGGCAAAATTTGAGAAGGCATCATTCTTTGGGGCTTGGAGTTGACAGCTGAGAGAGATGATCCTTTAAATTCTGCATCCAAGTGCCTATCTTGGCTCACATTAGTCCCTGCTCCATGACACTGGGTACTCTTCCTGCTTTCATCAGGTCCCTCCTTGGCACAAGGACTGACCGTTGTCCCCTCTGCCTACCAAATTGAGGGTGGCCCTGGGCAGTTCACGTCAGCCCCCTTAGCCTCAGGGGTTTTTTCCTTTTTTATGTGTACAGTGAGGAGACTGGACCCAGGGATGGCAAATTGATTTACTTTGAGTATCAGCTCCCATCAGTTGTCACAGCTCTCTTGAGCAGCAGGTTGAGAAGATATTGAGGACAAGTTCAGATTCACTGGAGAACCGTGCTATGAGCAGTTGCTGACCCTCGCCATGGCTGAGAAAGAGGGCAGCCTTGACACACATACCAGGTATTTGCCTTAAGTTTAACTGAAGCCAGATTCTTTATCCAGGCCTTCTAGACCCTCCATAATTCAGTTGTATCACACATAACCATCCTATTCCCTAGGGAATCAAGTCTGAAAGGTTCAGCTGGTTTCAAGGAAGTAAGTAGGAGTGAAATGGGACGGTGCCACAGTGCTGAGATGGCAGCCACATCTCTCTCAGGGCCGCTCAGACAGAGCCCCCTTAGAGGTAGTCAGTCCTTGGGCGCCCCCTGGGCTCATCTCTATTTCCAGAACCCAATTCCAAAAGACTGTTCTGAACTCCCTACAGAGAACTGATTTATGTTCTGGCTAAGTGAAGAGGAACCCAAAATATTGTGCCCATTTGTCTGCGCTGTGGATGGTTAGACAGATCATCTCGAGCCCGCTGACTGGCCTGGTGCTCGCAGCTCCTTCGGAACCTGCTGGAGGCAGCTGAATCTGGCGCTTCAGGTTGGGGGACCAGGCCCAGCCCGTGAGCCCACAGGAACGTCACAGGACTGCCAACCCAGGGCCTCCTGGAGGCCCTCAGGACTCGCCCACGGGGCTTTCTGAAGCCAAGACTCACTCGCATGCACGCACGCGCGCGCACGCACACACACACACAAGTGGTGCGTGACTCGCTAGCTGGGAAATCTCCCTAGTCCTGTATTTCTTTTTTTTTTCCCCCTCTTTCCCAGCATCTTTCCACCCAAAATAGTGATGGCTGAGCTGAGCCTGAGCTGGCACATCCAAGACTCTCTAGTGAGAGAGCACCCAGCCCCACTCCAACCCTCATCTCTTCTGGGAGAGCACCTCCGTGAGCTACCTGGAAGGCAGGATGTATAAATGTAATACAATGAGATTTGGGCCCTGTTTGGGCAAAGTGCCAGGAAACAGAGCAGAGGCGGTTAATTCACAGTGAAGCATGGCTGGCTTCTGGCGGGGGGATGACTTCAGGATGGTTCTTAAAGGACAAGGGCTGGCCTAGCAGAGCAGAAAGAGGAGGGAATGCTTGTGCCCAGGGATGTGAGTATGACGGAATTTGATTTAGTATCGAGCATCTACTGCAGCCTGAAACCCAACAGAGCCAACCCGTGTGTCCTCTAGGCCATGACATCATTTCTCAGGCTTGGGACAGGGCACAAGTCAGCAATCTCTGCTCTGCCTTCACCAACCAGGTAGCATTTCCAATTTGCTCCAGGAGCTCCCTAGGGAGCACAGTTAGGCACTCTCTTGGGGACATTCCTAGCATCCCCTGCCCAGGGTTGACCTCCTTAGGGAAAATCATGGTAGGTGAAGCAGTAGGAAGGTAAAAAGGTCCTGGCAGAAGAGAATGAGCTGGGCATCACTGCATTCCTCTCCCTCAGATGCGCCCAGTGAGTGCTCCTGCGTGGTCTGTTTCCTGCTGAGCTCACCATCCCCCATCCACTCATGGGCCCACTCCTGTCTTCTCTCCTTGGTTAAGCCCAAGGGAGGCATGTGTGATGACATGAACAATGGGGAGTAGCTTCCTGAGGCCATGGGATGGGCACATCCCATGCTCAACTCATCCCCCTCCCCATGAGCAATTTAAATAAGCCGATTCTGACTTCAGTGAAGTTATTTGGAAGAAGAACTCAGACATTCTATGGAGGTGATGTGTAAGCACAAAAGACAGGGCTGGATGAAGGAGGAGAGAGACATAAAGTGCCTTCTCTCTCCCCATCCAAGAAGTCTACCCACCAACTCTTCATTCCCAATGCACACCTATACATACCCTTCAAAGCCCCACCCCCCCACCTCCAGGGAGCCCTCCCTGACTGCTCCAATCAGAAGTGCCTGAAGTACAACCAAGGTGGAGGGCCACTACATCTAGACTATTGTCTTAGGAAGCATCAGCACACAAAGGAATTACCAAGGCCTTTGGGAGACTACATCTGTATTTGATTTCCAATCATTCTGCCTCAACCAGGTGGGTGACCTCAGGTGAGCCACACACTCATCTTTACAAGCACAATTTTCTCATCTTCCAAGTAAGAAATGATCATAGTACCTACCTCCCAAAGCTGAGAGTATTAAATAAGATATTTGTAAAGCCCAGAACTTAGTAGATGCTTGATAAATGTATTTTTCTTACAATATGCTTCATTTTCAAGAGCACACCTCCTCTAGGTTGTACACTCCAGGAGGGAAGTTTAGCACAATGAGCACAAAGCCCAGCACAGGGACAGTTCAATAAATGCCTTCTGGAAATACGAACTTAGAGAGAAAGAGAGAGGGAAAGGAGGCGAGGAGGCAGAGCCCTGAGAAAAGCACTTTGCCCTCCTCCTCCCACCCAGTAGGCTGGGTCACATCCTTCTCATCTAGTTGTAAAGCGCCTGTGTTCATTATTTTAACAGTTATTCGTGATCAAACGATTTGGTGTTAATGTGGATCTAATGTATAAATCCATACGGGTCCCACAGTCATTTAGCATTAATTAAACGAGGCCATTATAAGGCTGGGATTCCACTGGGTTTATTGTGCTGAGCAATCAATGGCGGGAGCCACTTGGCCACTCTGCTTTCCCTCTGCTCTTGCCTTGTCCCTCGTCCTTCCAGAGGGCACAGTTAGAGCAGGAGCACAGCCTCCCTGGGTGCAGAGCTGAACACAGGAGGACCCTGGCTGCGGTGCAGAGAAATGATGGACAGGTGGGGAGTTCAGAGAAGGCCCAGTCTTTCCCAGGAGAAGTTGATATTTAATGAAAAAAAAACTTAAAAAATAAAGGCTGCACGGCAGAGCACTGGTGTGAAAATCAGAAGAATGGGCTTTTAGTTGTGCTTGACTGCTGCTGAATGGCTGTGCAACCTTATACAACACACTGGCCCCCTCTGTTCTTTATCAGTTCATTAAGGAGTCTGACCAAGGCACAATTCCCTCTGCCTGGAATGCATCCCCTGCAGTTTTCCCACGGAGGCTTCATTCCATCTTTCGTTCCCCTACAAGAGGTCTCCTGACCACCCACTCCTGACCACCATATTTTCTGCACTTTATTTTCTTCATGAGACTTAATCAGTATCTAAGTTATCTCTTATATCAGGCTCTTCCTACTATAAGCTCCATAAACTGAAGACACCGTGTGCCTTTTCATCCTTTAACACCAAATTCCAGAACAGTCCCTGTTCTGTCTACACCACATGTGCCTGCCACATGGTAGGGGCTCAAAAAATGATCTGTCCATTGAATGAAAAACTGGGTCATCACTAAAACCTTGACATCTGTGCCCAGAAAGTAAGAGTGGTATGGGGCGCAGACAGAGCTGGGTTAGAAGCGCCACCAGGATGAGTCCTAGGGGGCAGAGCAAAGCCAGCCTGGAGAAGAGCGAAAGACGGATGTCATCTTGAGCAGAAGTAAGGCAGGAGCCACAACAGTGTAAAGCTCCAAGTCTCAGCATCTGCCACCCCTTCGGGCTTCCAGCCAAGACCATTTGGTGAGACTATATTAATAACTGCAATACAAGAATCCCTTATGGACTGGAACAGTTTCCCTTCCAAAGTACCACCATGCATAGCTCTTCCCATTATTCCTTGCCATCCCCTTGATACAGGGTAGGGGGAATAATCTCATGCTGTTTATACTTACAAAATTAATAACACTAATTGTGAATTTGAATAGTACTTTCCAGTTTCCAGAGCACATTTTCTTATACAAGAATGCCGGTATCTGTCCTAACGGCACATTGCAGAGGGAAAGACCCAGAGAGGTAAAGGGACTTGCCCAAGGTCACTCATGGATTAGGTAGCCTGAAACACTGAAACAGAAATCTCAAAAATTTTCCATAATCCAATGGCCCATTTTGCAGACAAGGAAACTGAGGCAGAGAGTGCATGACTAACTTATGACACACTCGGGGTGGCTAAGCTATTCAAAAGGTCAAGGTGAGGCATGATGGGGACTCAGGAGAAGAGGACAATCTCCCTTCCAGACCTGAGCATGGAGATGGAGATTATCCCGAGTGAACTACTTTCTTAGGCTAGTTGAGGGAGAGAGAGTCGAAGAAACATGGTATTACAGAATCCTAGGATTGCAAGCAGAAAAAGATGATGGGGATGTCTTCTGTTTCTTTAAGATTTATATCAAGACTGATGCAGGTCTCAGTTCCCTATTCTAAGATCTTTGGTTTATCATTGTAATTTCTGAAGCGAAAAGCGTGATGCCACACAACAAGTGGGCCCGTGGATTCCGATGTGATCAGCCGCTGAGTGTGGGTGCCTCAGGGAGGTCAGGTGTAGATAGTCAAATAGCCCTTGGCACTGGGCTGCGGAGTTGGGAATTGCCAGAGTGGGGGGCACTGCGTGGGGCCAATCCGGCACTGTAACTCCGTCTCAGGGGGCTACGGCTGCAACCAACTGTTGCCATGTGGACATGCTGGCCCTGTTACCAGTTCTTCCGATTTCTGCAGAAAAGCCAGAAATGTGGATCTCTGTTGGAAAGTCTAGAATTTTAAATGTTGGAGTTTAAATTTAAAGCACTGTGTGGGCCAAACGAAATATATCTGACAGTAAGCTTCTATCCATTGTCCCTCAGGGTGACATTTGGAGTTCAATGACTAAATTCAATCTGTTCAAGCCCTTCCTTATGGAGGTGAGTCAACTCAGAGTTAGGCCATGTTCCTGAGGTCACAAACAATTCGGAGTAAGGCTTAGTCCCTGGGCCTCCGGATTTCTGATCCAATTCTCAAACTGTTGAGCCAGGGCTCAGAGTAAGAAGGAATGACCTGCGTACAAGGACCCAGTAGGTTTGGAGACACATCACTACATGGTTTGATGTCCTCAATCCACACCTTCCATCCAGCCACACCCCAGGGCCCAGACGTCAGGGTCCATCCTCCCACTTAGGCTGGAAAGCCTGGCCCACCAAAGAGACACAGGCAGGCAGAAGCCCCTGACCTCCCTCCATCCAGAGCTTGAAAAGGGCCCCCCATTCCCTCCCCAGGGCCCCATTTAGAATGCAGCACCGTGCCACAAGCCAGCTGTCACTTAGGCACTTACAGGCAGAACCGCGGAAACCAAACCACTGTTATTACACTTAATAACCAGTTTCCACATCATCAACTCATTGAAGTCTGACAAGCACTATTAGGTGTCAGCTTCCGTGGCCTAACAAGTCAGCACTAGCAGGGGCATCAGGCGGGGTGAGGCACTAGCCTCCAGGAGTTATTCCATCCCCCGCCTGCCCTGGGTAGAGGACACCCACCCAAGGGCAGCCTGAGGCTCAGTGCTGTCCCCCAAACCCCCACTTCACCAATGCACTCAGGGTCTCAGCAGATGTACCAATGCCCAGGGTTTGGAGCAAGGCCAGAACCCCAGAGAAAGGAGCTCTGGAACCTGACCGGTGTCTGAACAGAAGAAAACAGCCCAGCTTGGTAGAGTGGGGCCGAAGGGTCTGAAGAGACAGTCCAGAACTGGGACACCAGGGTTGAGATCCTGGCTCTGCTTGTGGCCTCTGGTAAGTTACTTCAACTTCCTGAGCCCTATTTTCCCCCCTTGGGTGATGGCACCTCAAAGGCATCTTACAAGGATCAGTTAAAATGTATGCATAGTGCCCGGCATGGTGTCTATCCCCAATAAATGGCAGGTATTGATGGCCTATCATTGAGGGGAAATATAGAGAGACTAGGGGTCCTGTGTGGGAGACAGGAACAAGTGCAGGGACTATTGGGAAATAAGACCACTGAGAAGTGCTTCTGAATTGGCCTAATATACTGGGGAGGGGAGGTCTTTCGGAGCTGTGATTAAAATAGCTAGTAATAATAAAACCTAACATTATTCTTATTGTTCCCCTTTTAGAGATAAGAAAACTCAGAGAGGTTAATTACTTGCCAAAGGTAATCGAGCAAGCAAATGGTAGAGTTGGGCTTGGAAGCCAGACAGTGAGACTGGAATTGACATCTTAGCCATCCTGCCCCTCTTCTCTCTCTCTGCTCCCCTCCCAGCCCTGGCATCTACAAGGGGAAAGAAGCTGTGAGGGTGGGGACTGTGTGTGTGTGTGTGTGTGTGTGTGTGTGTGTGTGTGTGTGTGTGTGTCTCCAGGCTACAGTTATCCAGGGTCTTGAGGTCCAACCCCTAGACTGTTCTCCACCCAAACAGTGATGACCTTGGAGGTGAAGGGAGCAATTCAGAAATGGAGGCCAGACCCAACACCTGCAGAAGCCCATCCGAAGCGGTAGACCCCACCCAGAGGCCTGGAAGGCAAAGGACAAGCCCCCTTCGGATCAGGATCAGCTCCTCCTGCTACCGTTGGACTGAGGCAGTGCAGTGCTGCCATCTTTTGGCCACACACTGCACTGCACCCCCACCCGCACAGTGGGGCGAACCCAGGGGGAGTCCGACGCAGCCCCCGGGGGAGCTGCAGCCAGTGTTTCCAGCCCAGCCTGTGCCTGGAGGGATCCACCTCTCTGCGACCTGGCAGGAGGCCCTCTCGTCAGTGGCAAGGTACTCTAGAGTCCGAGCAGCGGGAGAGGGGTTCTCCGCCCTTGGAGAGGTGACCTCACCCCACTTCCGCATGCCTGGTCCAGCGCTGGCACCACCGGGAAGGGTGAGTGGGAAACAGTGCAGTCCCAGACCGGGGCAAAGGTTCACTGCCAGCTTTGGCCTGAGCCTAGATTTCCAAAGTGCCACGAGCCATTATCCCTATGAGAAGGGATTGTGGGTAGGACATTTCTGTCAGTTTGTTTGCCTATTTATTTTGTTGTGTTTATTTTTTTTTTTACATTTAATTGGAATTTTACGTTTTTCTACGGTCACCAAGTAAGACTCAAGAAATCATGTAATATGTTTATGAATTTATCTGAAAGCAAATTTGCTTTACAGTAAAGACACAATAATTCTAGAACAAAGAGGGACCTTTTCCCAAACTCTTTTCTTTCGTGGATGAAGAAAATAAGCTCAGAGATAGGTGACTTTCCCAAGGTCACACTGCTAGTGAGTGGAGAGATGAACTAGAACATCCCTCTCAAGATAGCATTTTTTTCCCTTTGGAGAGCAGAGGTGACCCTGACCTTCCAGCCAGGGTAGCCTCCCCTACTGTCACCTGTCCTTCTGTTTATTGTCTATCTCTCCCATGTCAGCTTCATGGGGCTAGGAACCTTACCTGTATTGTTCACTAACGTATTCCCAGGGTCTCTTATAGTGCATGCCATGTGGCAGACTTTCCATAAATACGTGTTCAATCAATGAATGGAGTTAATCAGGGAAGGCTTCCAAAAGGAAGTGAGTTATACACCCATTTTTGAAAAGATAGTGGTAACAGGTCAACAGAAAAGACAGGACACATTCCAGGAGTTGGAGGATGGCCTAGACCGGCACCTGGAAATGGATGTTCCCAAATACTTGTGGGAGAAGAGAGAATGGCATGGATTATCCCCCCACACATATGTGTGCCTGAACTAGGATTCCTTTGTTCATCCTGGGAATCTGGGACAGAAACCAGAAAGAGCCCCTCTCTAGGACCAGGAAGGACCCTCTAAGAACTGAAGCCTCGGTGGAGCCTCGCTGGGTCTGATGGGATCTGACTGGGCCTGGTTAGAGCTGACCATGCTGGACAGGGTCTGGCCAGGTCTGGACGGGTGGACCTGGCTAAGCCTGGCTGAGCGGCAGCCTTCTCCTTGCTTCTGTACTTAGCAGCACCTCATACCTGTCATTTCAGCCTGATCTCCCAGGGCTCTAGTCTGGAGACATATGCGGGGAGGGGGTGGGGGGAATCCAGAAATGCTGAGGCCAAGGGGAAAACATGAGAGGGGGCCAGATTTACTCAAGGTCTTGTTTGTAAGGCCCCTTATAATATCACTATGAGTTTAGGAACATAAAAGGCATTAAGATATAATGATCATGTTGAAATATAGAAGCCATTTACTGTGCTTCAGTGCAGATATCAAAGTCTGAGAGGAAAATGGGAAGTTTTCAACAGAGGAAAATGGACATTTCCCAAAGGAAAAAATTCCTCTTTTAATTTTTCTGGAAAAGTCCCCTAAAAGGTTCTTGGGGAAAGTTTTATTTTTCCTAGAATGTTACATAATGCCATTGGGACCAGGAGATCAGAGGCTGTGTGCAAGCCCCTCCTCAGGAATTGAGCACCTGCTGTGTACCAGGCTCTGTGCTGGGCTCTGTGCGTGGCCTAGACTGATGAAAATGGAGCAACCTGTAGATCACAGGGCCCTGCAGCACGCCTTCACCACTCGACAGCATTTGCCCAAACACATGGGAGCCATGGTCCCTCCCTCAGCCTTAGTCTCTGCTTCTGCCAGGCATGTCCTAGCCACAGAGTGGGGTGGGAGGGGCACTGGTCCATCCTTACACGTAGCATATACTTGGAGAGCAGGGTGCACCTGCTATCATGGGGTCTTGTCCACTCCCCTCCCTAAGCATCTCTTGACCTGCCCTGAGCAGAGCTCTGCCCTGCCTTGGGCTGATGTAATTTTCCTCTCACAAAGCCCTTTAGCTCCAAAACCTAGAGACGGGGTGCCAGTGAGGGCCCCTTTGGGGAACTGGGGCCAGGTTTAGTTCCTTATTCTTTCTGGATTCAATAGAAAGTAAGAGAAAGGGAGAAAAAGGAAAGAGAAACAAAGAAGTAGAAAAAAGGAGAGAGACAGACGAGGAACAGGAGAGAATGTGACAAAGCAGGAGGGAAAGGAAAGCTTACAAGGCAGAGGACAGCAAGGAAAGAAGGAGACAAAGAGACAGACCCCCAGGGGAAGGACCAGGGAGGAGGGGGAAGGTGCCATTTCTTAAGGCGCTTCCACCCTCCCTGCAGGAACAGCTAAGAAATGGGAGGCAGGAAGAGGAAGCAGAGCTGGGCAAAGTCACCGGGTAACCTTGGAGACAAGAGCAGGGAGATGGGTGCAGGGAGGGGCACCACAGGAGGGAAAGAGGGAAGGGAGTGGGGAGGGCAGGCAGGCTGGAGATCAGCAACAGGTCCAGTGTCCCCAGAGAGGGGTAAGGTGGGGGCCCAGGCATGTGACTCAGAGGAGCTAGGGGTGTGGGCACAAAAGATTCCAGAAACAAACCTAAAGAGGCCTGAGTAGTGGAATAATGAGAGAGGTTTGACTGAGGATCAGTCTAGGGAAGAAAGAGCAGGGAGTTTGGAGCTGCGATAACAGGAACCACTGGAGCTGAGGCCAGAAGGAAGGAGCTAGCCCAGATGGCCCACTGAAGCAAGGAGGGTGGGATGTTGGCACTGGGCAGAGGGACACAAGGGCCCTGGTTTCTGACCCTTTCCCTGGAGGGGTAGGCCTGCAGCATGCAGCCCCAGCTGGGACCCAGGGTTCTGAATCCCCACCGGTGGGCTGCTGGGACCATTGCATTTGCTTGTGTTGCAAATTCTTGCTGAGCTCCCGCGGTGTGCAGGGTACCTTGGGGGACAAAGGAACCATTCGTTAAGCTATGTCTTCAAAGCACGCATAGGCTAATAGAGAAACTAAGATCTGTGCACAAATAACAAGATGACAATAACACGGAGGGACTCCCGGATCACTCGCTGCCCGCTGGAGGCATCAGAGAAAGTCTCCCTGGGGCTTATGCTTGAGCCAGGCCCAGAAGGCCAGGAAGGACTGAAAAGAAAGGGAAGTAAAGGCTTGTCAGGTGGACAGCAGTAGGAGCCCCAGCAGGAGGCGGGAAAGGCCAGTCTGGTTTGAATCCTGGGTCTGCTATTGACCGGCTGTGTGTTCTTGGGTAAATTACCTAACATTCCTGAGCCTCTCATTGCCCATCTAGTAGAACTGCTTAAGAATTGTAGACAATATCTGGGGCGCCTGGGTGGCTCAGTCAGTTAAGCATCTACCTTCAGCTCAGATCATGATCCCAGGGTTCTGGGATCGAGCCCCACATCGGGCTCCCTGCTCAGCGGGAAGCCTGTTTCTCCCTCTCCCTCGGTCTGCCACTTCCCCTGCTTGTGTCCTCTCTTTCTCTCTGGGAAATCTTTTAAAAAATTGTTTTAAAGAAGGAAGTATTACAATATCTGCAAAGTGCCTGACACGGAGTAGGTGGTCAATAAAGGGTAGCTGTTATTGTTGTCCAGGTAGTGAAACCATGAAGCTAGAATCCAAGAAAGTGGGTAGAGATGGGCCAGAAAGGCAGGCTGGGGACGTGAACACCAGCAATGAAGATGCTAAGTTGACAGAGAGGATGGGGCTGCTGACCCGCCCAGCCCTCAGAAGAAGTTACGAGCTATAGGTGGGTGAGTGTTCCCCAAAGAGCAGTGGGTGAAGTTCTGGTTGTATTCTGGTAAAGAGCTGGGTGGCCTATCTTTACTAGTAAAAAAGAGCAGTTGAGAGTGTGGTGATTTCAAAATATGTCCATCATTCCATGACTTACTTCTATCAACAAAATGTCGTGGGAGTAACAGCGTGACTTCCAATACACGGCCATAAGAGACATTGCAGCTTCCCCTTTGCTCTCTCGTGGATCACACACTCTGAGGGTAGCCATGTTGTGAAGACACTCAGGTAGTTCTACAAAGTACTAGCTTGGGAGCTGTGCGACGGCGCCATCTTGGAAGTGGCCCCTCCAGCCGCGGTCGAGCCCCTGGATGACACAGCCCCAGCTGACACCGTGACTGCAAGCTCGGGACAGGCCTTGAGCCAACCCCAGCCAGCTGGGCCACTCCTGAGCTCCTGACCCACACAGACTGGGTCGGATAATCAGTAATAAATAAGGGGCACTCAGCAGGGAGTCTGCTTCTCCCTCCCTTCCTCTCATTCTCACATAAATAAAATATTTAAAGATGAAATAAATTGTAAATAAATAAAGTATTGTCTCAAGCTACTAAATTATGTGATAATTTGTTACATAGCAGTGGATAGCTGATCCAGGGGCCTGTGGTTGGGTCTAGAGCCCCATAGGCCTTGGTTATAAACAGCTGAGCTCCGTCAGTGCCCCCCACAGGGAGGCCAAGGGGGTGATGCGGAGACACCGAGGCAAGACATCAGCAGGTCTGGCTGCAGATGGAGTTCTGAATGACACCAGGCCAGGCTAGCTGTGGAGGGCACGGGCAGGTCTGGATGGCCTTGCATTCCCAGGAAGGGCAGCAGGACAGAGTAGGTCCGCATCGTCCCGGGCTCTGCCCACAGTGATGCTGCTGTGCGTGCCTTGCCTGGGCCAGCAGGCGGGCCAGGGTGGAAGGAAGAACAAGGTGGTGCTGACCTCACCTAGCTTCATGCCTCAGTCTACCACTTACACATCTGGTTAGGTCCTTGAATCTCTGCCTCAGTTCCCCATCTGCAAAATGGGGACAGGAGGTCTGTTTAGTAGAGTACTGTCCTCATGGTGTGGCATAAAGCTGTGGCACATGGGGGTCAGGTGAAAAATAAATATATAACACCAAGCACCAAGTTGAAAGTTCATGAACATTGGAACACCCAGCCCCTGCAGCCAGGACAGCAGGTCTGGCGGGGGATTTCCCATCTTCTGTCACTCCTGACACTCGCACTGCCCATTTTCTTTAGGGTCTGAATTAATGGGTCATGGCAGCTTAAAAGGAAAGGCAGGGGGAGGGGAGGAGGGAAGGACATTGGTCATTCCTGTCCTGTAACTCTCCTTAATTCGTTGAGGACTTGTTTACAGAGCACATCGTGGCCTGGACCTCGTGTCTTCCTCATCACAGCCTCGGATTATTCGCTGAGGCTCCTCTGCTCTGCTAAGCTCTACAAACCCCAGTCTCCTCATCTGGGAAATGGGGACAAAACAGCATCAGATACACAGCATTATAGTGAGAATTACGTGAGATCCCAAGGGAGCAGGCCTGGAGGCCCCTCCTTAATTGTTCAGGAGCCCCTAAACATGCTACCGCACCGTCTTTCAGGAGAGGGAGCTGCCTGTGGGAAGCTGATTCCCTCCCAGTCCTAAACCTCTGGGAGATGGAGAGCTGCACCACAGCCCGGGGTATGGTGAGCAGCTCCTGGTCACACCCTCCCCCACCTGGTCCTCGAGAGCCAGGCAGAAGCTCCAGCCACAGGGAAGGCCAAGCTGCCAAGTGACCCCTGTCGTCACCTTGAACTTTGCACCCTGTTCTCCCTGCTGTGAGTGCCACCTGGCCAGCCCGGACAGCCCTGGAAAGGACATGGAGCCAGGCCAGATCTCCAGCATGGATGGCGCCTCATGGTGACTCAGCTCCACCAGGCCAGAGCCCACCAATCAGGAGAGGAGTCTCTGAACCTCAGCCTCGACTGCTCTAAAACAAAGCCAGAGGGGCAGGAGGGGTAACCTGAATGGTGAACCCTCACCTTCCACCAAGCCCAGAGAAGGAAGACAAGGGGCTGGCATCACCCACATAGCTTCTGGGAAGTGTGAAGTCAGAATTTGTTAGGACACCTCCTCTGGGCTTCAACATAGCCTTCCTATCTGTGGCCAAGAACACCCCCTGGCCAGCTCCTGCCCAGACTCCCAAAGGCTGATCGCTGTACAGAGAAAGGGCTGAGCCCGGGAAAGAATGATGACTTCAGGCCAAGCATCAGCAGTGGGGAGAAGGGACCCTTTGGGGCCAAGCTGGTATGTGGCTCTAAGGAAGAGGGACTAGTATAGGCTGCAGGACCCAGAATTTGACTCACCATGGATTTTGACCATCCGCCACCTGCCTATAACCACCTGGACAGTCTCTGCCAGCAGTTCCAGGAACCCAGCTTCTCTGCTGCCCTGTCCTACCCTCCCCGCTGCCCAGGAATCAATGCAATCCCCTAAAAGCTCATAACTCGGAGGTAATTATAAGAAGCATCAATTACCCAGCAATGTGGATTTCATGAATTCAATTAATTTGCATGGCGATCGATACAGGCAGGTTTCGCTAGGGTCCCCAGGGGAAGTTAGGACATTGTTCTGCACACTATTGATTTTACAATGTAAAACAAAACCTCTCTCCCCGAATTCATAGATGCCCATTCAGCCATATTAACTTTCAGATCATTTATTTTTGTATGTCTTTCAACTCTGTCTGTTGCTATCACAGAAATGCAGAGTATTACATTGTAGGGAATAATTGAATCAATACAGTCATGCTACGCCAGGCCTTCCTGAGATGCTGGTTGGCGAGCTGCTGTTCTTCATATTCCCGTCCTCTGCTGTCCCCAGCCATCCCCTCACTCCCAACCAAACTCTCCCTCTCCTAACCAGGTCACTCCCTTGTTCAGTCCCCCACTCCACCAAATGTATCTACCTGATTCAAGAGAGGCTTGGAGCATAGCCGGAGGGATGTGGTTAGACAAAAGGAAGAACTTTTCTGGTGGTGGATAGCAGCTCAGGAAGGCCTGGAGAGAACAGAGGACATCTGCTTCCAAAGGATCTTCAGAACCAAAAAGATCCAAGGACGATGGCTTAAGTCAGAGGTATGGACGCAATAATCTCTCAGTGAGCCTTGTCTTTGCTACTCAGAAGAAAGGCATGTATATCCCAGGCTGGGGGAAGAATGTTTCTTGTCCTCTTCCAAAAGCAATGAGGTTAAAGAGACAGCATCTCCCAAAAGTTATCCCTCCTCTCTTGGAGAAGGTCAAGCTTAATAGGAGGCGTGTTCATGGAAAAATTGAGCGGCCCACTGACCTTCCTCCTGTTCTCCCCAGATTGGGTGTCCTCACCCCTGCTGTGCTCCTAAGGCCCCGACCCCTCCCTACCAGCCACCCATCCTCCCCCAGGCCTCCCTGAAAGAGGCCAACCTCTGCTCTCAGCAGCATCCCAGAAACTCCTGGGCACAGGTATGCACACAGACACATGGTGGGCTAGGGACAAGGTTGGGGACCTGCAACCCAGCCACACCCCCAGGAGAACGGGAGCTAGGGCTTCTCTGCCTTCCCCAGCCAAGCCTCACTCAGCAAACCACCCTCAGCACCCCCTGTCTGGAGAAGGAGAGAAGGGTTTTTTTTTAATTTGCCTCTGCCCCCCACCCCCTGTCAGGATATTAGACAGCTAAACGCCCGGCACCTGTTTCCCTCAGATAACCAGTTCCTGACGAGCCCCCTAATTGTCCCCGGAATCTCAGCGCCAGTGTATAGAGTAGGTCATTTAACCAACAGTACACACAACTAAATAAAAATCCATTTTCCAAGAGAAAATTCTATTCTTATCAGAGTTTTGCAAGAGGGTTGCAAGCGGCCCATGTTAATTGAAGCTTTGATGTTTGTAGGAGGAGGCCTCTAATCAACGCCACAAAGGAGGCTGATTCACTGCAGTGGGTCCCTCAGCAGAGGACCGGACTCTGGGGAGCCAGTGATGGGAAGCAGGGTAGAGGACAGAGGGCTCAGGCCAGCCGCCGGGCGCCGTGGAGCCTAGCCACTGCCCCAGGCCTGCAGCAAAGATGTAGGCAGACAGGCAGGCAGCGAGGCTGGGAAGGCCCCTGACACTGGAGGTGAGCAGAGCCCGGGGTCAGACAAGCCTGGGTCAGGAGCCGCCTTGGGATTTGCTCAGTGCCTGGCCGTGGGCAAGTCACTTGACATTTCTGAGCCTCAGTTTCTCCTCTGGATGACGAGGACCCTCTTGACCTACCCTGAAAACCCATTTGATGATGACTGAAGAAAAACAAAACCCAGGAAAGCAAGTTTCATGTTTGGAGGACATCGTGTGAGCCAGGCTACTTGCCACTTTACAACTTGTATGGAATATAGTGCATGCTGTGCTTACTGCTGACGGCTCTGTGTTTATTCCTTATCTCCTTTCATCTCTGAGGCAGGGAATCTTACCCCATTTCTCAGGCGAGGAGACAGGGGCTCAGAGCAGCTAAGTATCTCGCCCAAAACCTCCCAGTAGAAAGTGGCATCATTGGGATTCAAACTTCCTGCCCTCGAAGCTAGAATCCAGGCAGCTTTCTCTTACCTCAGCTGCTTGTCCTAAAATGAGGTGGGAGGGCTCATCCAGCCCTTCCTCGCTATCTTTCTGCCTGCCCTCCCCTAACCGCAGTGATGATTAACATCCAGATACATGCATGCATCATTTCCCTCGCTCCTCACGCCAGCCTCCAAAGCAGGCAGGAGGCACCTAGGGACAAGACAACAGGCCTTGTAGGAATGTCTGTGGGTGAACGAGGTAATACCCATAAAGAGTCAGCTCTGCCTGGACCATGACAGGCTCTCGAGGTCTGGCAGTTCTGGTGCCATAATGATTTGATGAGTAGGATTTTATACCTAGCACGCAGGTGCCTTTGACGCAAGACCTGCTTGAAAGGCATAGTTAGCAGCCCTCGTGAAACCATCCCCACTTTCCAGGTGCAGAAACTGAGGTCAGTGGGTTCCTGGGCTGTCCAGCCAGTGACTGGCGGTGTCGGGCTGCCTTTATTATGGGCTTCAGCCCCAAACCCATGACCCGTCCACTATACTCCTGGCATCCAGTGCTTTGTAAGGGCCACGGCTACTCAGGGCTGACATGTGAGGGAGGGAGAAGAAATGCAAACGTGGGGCTGCCTGGGTGCTATGGACTCAATTGTGTCCCCTCCTCCCCAAATTCATATGTGGGAAGCCCTACCCACCCCACTCCCAATGGGGAGGTGGGACCTTCAGATGAGGTCATGATGATGAAACTTCTGTGACGGGATTAGTGCCACATAAGAGGAGACACCAGATCCTTGGGCACGCCAGTCTCCAGCTTCCAGCCTCCAGAAGTGTGAAAAATAAATATCTGCTGTTTAAGCGCCCCCTCCCCCATGTGTGGAATTTGTTATGCCCACCCGAGCAGACTGAGATGTGGGGCCATCGATAGCACAACTCATGCAACCTGGAGAGGACACGGGGTCCTCGGCACCTGGGAGGGGTATGGATGGGACAGGGTGATGACAGTCCTCACCCTCAGGGGCCTTGGAGGGCAGGCCGGAGACCAGCCAGGGCATAGCGCAGACCTACGGAGACGGTAGTCACAGGGAAGAGAGAAGGTGGGAGAGGAGGGAGAGGTGGTCTAGGGTCGGGTTGGGGGCGCCTACACTCTGGGAGTATCTTCAGGGAAGAAAGTTGCATTTCCCAGGCCAGATCAAGCTAGTAAGAACTCATGTTCACTTCTTCAACACTATTTGCCCCCAGCTCTGCACCAGGTGCCGGGGCTCAGAGATGAAGGTGCATTGACAAGAAGAATCCACACCAGGGGAGCGGCATTGAAGTAAGGTGCTCTGAGCCCTCGAGCAGAGAAGGTAGCTTCTCAGGTGCCACTGCAGGAATGCTTGGGGTCAGAAGTGTGCTGGGCAGGGGACTGAGAAACCAGCGGTTTCCTGGGAGCTTCTACACCTGTGTTTGACCTCAGTTCATAACTTTGCCCGCTGGGCTAAACCAACAGGGAGGAAACCAGAGTCCAGACAGCTCCGGTGACTTGCTCAAGACCACAGGACTTGCTGGGGGCTGAAATGGGACCCGAACCCAGGTCTCTGGATCCTGAGTCCAGTGCTTTTCCCACCACACCAAGGCACTTAGGTACAGGGTGCCTTGTACCTAAAAGTGGCTAGCTAAATACAGTCTGGAGTTAACACCAGGTGCCCAGAAGTGAGTGCCAGGCTGAGCCTACACGGCCAGCCTTCCCACAGCACCCCGGGGTCCCAAATCTCCAGTGGGCAGTACCTGTGCCCAGCAGCATCTACAGGGTATCAGGGACACTTTGCCCCAAAAGGAAAGGAAGAGGGTACCAGCATACCATGTCAAAGTGAGCTGAGTGATTCCTATGAGGGTAGTAACTTCTAGCTTCTGCCTTCCCAGGAGCTGGTAGGGTCTGCTGAAAGATGATGGTGAGCTGAAAGGGACCATCTGCATGGAGTCAAGGCCAAGGTGGGTGGAATGAATCTGGACCTAGAAGCCCCCTTCCTTGCTTAAGCAGCTCAGCTGACTCTATTTGCACTGGGGCTTCTTGCATGTCGAGAGGGAAAGATTGGTGAGCATTTCGAAAAACACTTATAAAAGCAGGAGAAGGCTCCTAACCTGAGTCTTCTGATTATGAAACCAACTCCCAGGGAAGGCAGACTTGTCCTGTCCTTCCCATCTTATAAGGCCCTCCATTCTGTTCTCTGCTCTGAAGCCAGAGAGATCACTCTAAGGTACCATCTAACTACATCCTTCCCCTGTTTGAAATCCATCAATGCTCCTCACTGTCCTGGGGATAAAATCTGCAGGCTGACAAACAAGTCCCTTCCTCATCTCCTCCTGCAGGCCTTTCCAGGAATATCCAATCTTGCATATCCTATGCCCCTCCCAGACAGTTGGCATTCACCAAGCCCCATCCCGGGCCTGCTGTCCCCTTACCCTATAACATCCCGCCTCTACCACGCACCCATCCCAGGTGTGGTAGATTGCATTCATGGCCACCATTCTGATGAGGTGAGGATATTACTCCCCTAAAGAGGTAGGATTCCTTTACCTGCCTCTTCACCTTGGGTTCGACATAGCAGTTGCTTCGGCCCATGGAACTACAGTGGGAAGGTCATAGCTAAAGATTCGAAAAGTGCTTCCGTGCTCGGGCTCACCGTCTCATGTTTTTCCTGTCACTGTGAAAGACCATGCCTGTTGGCCCTGGGACAAGGCGAGAAGATACACAGGGCAGAGGGGCCTAATCAGGGCCTTCATCAGCTGAAGCCCAGGCACCAAGAGGAAAAAGCCCAGGTCAGGAAAGTCAGCCAGATGAGCCCAGCCATGATCAGCCAGTCCTCAGTCAACTCACAGAAACATGAACTAAGTTAAGTTGTACTTGTTAATGCCACTGAGATAGTATGGTATATTATGGTGATAGCTAATGGAGAGATCATGTCAGCCTAAATCATTTCTAGCCTTTCACCAGGCCACATCTAAGGAGTCTGACCTGAGTCCCGTCACCACATCCACAGTTCTGGGTGAGGTGCTCCCTCGCTACGCTCCCCTGACGCCCCACATTCTGGCAGCACATGGCACACCCCGGGTTCTAACTTCTTTTTCATTCCCGTCTCCCTCACAGGAGTCTGAGTTTCTTCTGGGAAGAGATTGCGTGTTATTCACAACTTGTAACAGAGAGGGATTAAATGACTATTTATTAGAAGGAAAAATGTAAAGCTGATCTTTTCCAAGGGGCGGAAGCAAGAAGGACCCCTTGTTTTGCCACCCAAGCCCACCGCCACCATGGAACATGCCCAGAGTGGGAAGAAGACTCATGTGAGTTATCTATGCCACCTGAAAGCCACTTGCATACACGCGTGTGAATACTCGAACCCCACACATTCCCACCCGCCTGCTTGCTTGGTGACGAAACGCTTTTTGAACCACTTTGCTCCATCTTTCTGCAATATCCTCCAGCAAATCAAGCATCCCCTTCTTGGGATGTTTTCAATCTGTTTTATGTTGATTTTAATTAAAGAATCCGAAACTGAACAAACAGTTCCTAGCAGGTGGCCATACAAGTGTGAAATAAGCAAACTGTTTTATCTGCCACAAACTCTGCTAGTAAATTTCTTCAAATTAATCCCAGCCTCCGAGAGTCTGCTGATTCCAAGGAGAAAGCTAGGCAATCCCAGCCCCAAATATTTGCTTTTGTTACAGTTCCTGGAGCCAATGACTGGTGGTGTCCACCTTCGCTCCACCCCTCATTTATTCTGTCTCCCAGGCCCATCTCTGGCACTCTTTTGGCCTGACCCGTGTGCCCAGGACCAGGTTCATGTGCCCACACCACCTGAGCTCCATGGCCAGAATGCCAACAGGGTGGTCAGATGCTCCAGGGAGAGCCCCCAGCCCTTTCTCTTCTGAGCACCACCACCGACCAGCCATGCCATCCCTCTGCCAATGCTCCCCCCTGAGCTTGGTCCATCTCACCAAAGGTCACCCCTCCCCAGGGAGGAAACAGACAAGGAGGTGTAAGACAAGCCTTTTTTTCCTCCCCATGGTACAGTCCAGAAACGAAAGGAGCCCCGGGAAAATGATACCACCCAGTCCCAGCAAGGGTGTGAATAAAGGGCTATGTCCTCCACCACCGACGGAAGCAAGACTTAGCACAGGCTCTCTGGAGACCAGTTTGTCTACCCCTAACCAAAGCTTTAGAATTGTTCTTACTTTTGGATCCAAAAACTCCACATGTAGGACTTTATCCAAAGAAACGGTCATTGACGCATGGTAGTAAATGTTTCTCTCGGAGCTGTTTGGAACAGCAGACACTGGAACGAGTCACTGCTCAACAGTAAGGGATTGACTAGCTAAGCCAAACAGAATAATGCAAAGTAATTTCTAATACATAGAAAATAATCTTGTACTTTTAGTGGAAAAAGCAAGTTAAAAGGCCATGTACCTAGCATGAATTCATTCCTTTTAGTTTTTTATGTATGTAAGTACATATGTGCATATGTAAATATAACATATTCCATGTGTAGTATATATATATAGTATATATATTATTACAGGCGTGTAATATGCGTGGATGTGTGCACAGAAGAAGAAAAGGCTGGAAGGCTATAAACTAAAAACAATAGTTGTATTAGTATTAGTAATAGTATTGATAAGATAAGTGCTAGCTCTCTGTTGTTTCATTTTTTATAATCAGTATTTTGTCAGTTTTCTAGTTTTGAGATCCCTGACTGGGTAGTCCGAAAACTGGGTGTGACCAGCGCGGTGACTCTAACTCGAGCTCAGTATTATGCTATCTCCTGGCCTAACTTCAAGCAGGCTCTGGAGTCATTGACATCAGGCTGTGTAGATTTCCTGATCTGCATGCAACGGGGCAGAGGAACCGGGCACCCCGAGCCTGCCTTGCAGGTCTAGGGTGTGTCCTGCCCTGCACCCAGGAAGGAAGACATAGACCCAGCAGGACTGCAGGGCATGCTGCCTGCTCTCCCGGGTCCCAGCAGCCGCAGAGCGGGGCCCCTCCACTGAAGAGGCAGATGCGGGGCACTACCCTATCACACACTTACTGCAGAGGCACAGCGCCACAGGCATAACCGCATTTTGGCCCCACTGCACCTGCAGGGCCAACCCAAGACGACAGGGAGTGAGCTCAAGCAGGAAGTCCAGGGCTAGTCAGCGACCCACCAGGCGTTGGCCCTGCACCAACCCCTTGGCCAGGTGGCACCACATCCTCTCCAGGCTGGCCGGTCCCCCAGGGCCCGTACCGCCCCCCTCCACCTCCTCCAGGGCCAGCACCACTCTCAAGCACCGAGGCCCGAGGCCCGCAGCAAGGGGGAAAACAAAATCTGCAAACGTGTTAAGGTGACTCTAGCGGTGGTACAGATAAGCACCTAAATCTCATTGACTGAACACCATAAAAGTTTATCTCTTGCTCACAGTATAGCCCAGTGGGGAGTCAGCGCCACACGATCATTCATAGACAGAGCCTCCTTCCACCTTGTGGCTCCACCCTCCTCGAGGACCCCTAGTCCTCTCCATTCTATGATAATAGGAGGAAGAGGGCAAAGACTGCACAAGGAATGTTCTAAAGGGCCACGGCTAGAACTGGCCATCACCTCTGCTCATAAGTCATTGGCCCAGGAAGGAAAGAAGCCACATCTAATTCCAAGGGAGGCAGGGTGGTCCAGTGTGTATGGCCCTGGGAGGAGAGGCTGAGGACTGGTGAGTGACAGCAGGCTCTGTCCCATCTCTGTGCCCACTTTCTGAGTGACCCTTTTGGGAACATCCCAGCAGCACAGCCTCACACCCCAGCACTATACGGAGCTTCACAAGAAGCAGCTTTTTCACTGTCCTCTATATCCCCCTGGGACCAGATACACATCCTGGTGGGAGAGAGTAGCCAAGGAAACAGAATACCCCCTGGGAACACAGGGTGCTCTCAAAATCCTGCTGAGGATCAAACAGAATGTACCTCTCAGTCCCACACAATCCAAATACTTAGAAATCCTAGAGATGTCAAAGACTACAATTTTCTGAAACAATGACTGTCGCCATCTTTCTCACTTAGCCTTTCTTTCTATAGCGTTGGGCTCCAGTGATACCTTCTAAAACTCTCTCTTGGCTGATGACCTGTGCTCCCCAGGTTGTCTTTCTGTCTCTCTGACTTCACCTCTATCTGCTGCCAGGACTCCTTTCCTTACTTCTCAAATGATAATATTCCCAGGCAGCAACTTCCACGCCCTCTTCCTTCCTTCTCCTCTTCCCCGGCTCCCTCCCTGCACCCCACCTCAGGCACTGCCTCTCACCAGGCCCATGTTTCTGGCCAGACCTCTCTCCTAAAATCTGGACCTGTATTTCTCACCGCCTGCTGGCCACATGGGCCCACATGTTCTGAGTGGTGATGTCCAAAGCTGGGCTCACTGTCAGTCTTCCTGAAGTCTTCTACCTTCCCTCTTTTAGTGATGAGCCCACTATCTGCCCTGGCAGCCAGGGAAAATCCTGCAAGTCTGCCTAGCATCCAGCTGTCTGGCCCCACAGCCAGGGGGCAACAGCCCTGCCATGCCTAGGTCCTGGTGCTTCTGGGCACTATTTTCTGCAGAACCTTGGACTCCACCCTCTAGACCACCCAAAGACTCTTGCCTGGTCTCCCTCCTACCAGTCTTCCCCCTCCAACCCATCCTCCTCCAAGAAGCCAAAGCCGTCTCTCTAAAAACAAGTTTTACCATGCCACAGCTTCCCAACATGCAAGGTGTGGGGCCCTGGGGGCAAGACCAAACTCCTTAGTCCTGAGGGAAATGCCCGCTACCATCTGGACATGGTTTGCCCTCTCCATTCCCACTCACGTCCATCTGTTCCTCCCGGTCCTCTATGGGCAGCCTCTACCATGGCCTCCCCTGCCCGTCACACCCAGCACCTTCTGAGGCCTGAGCCCCAAGCCTGCATTCACACACTCTTGGATGTCTGTGTGTGAATGTCTGTCTCCTTTCTGCCTGGAAAATTCCATATGTCTTCCCTGAGCAGGATCCCCCTCACACACCCTAATAAAAAAGCACAAGTGTTGCCTACTCCTGGGGACCCCCAGTCATCTTTCTTTTTCTTTTTCTTTTTCTTTTTTTTTTTAAGATTTTATTACTTATTTGGCAGAGAGAAACACAGCCAGAGAGGAACACAAGCAGGGGGAGTGAGAGAGAGAGAAGCAAGCTTCCTGGGAGCCCACTGCAAGGCTCCATCCCGGGACCCCGGGATCATGACCTGAGCCAAAGGCAGACGCTTAACGACTGAGCCTCCCCAGTTATTTTTCTACCTTGCAGCCACTCTCACCACACTATTATACTCATTTGTTTCTGGTCTAGCTTCCCCACTGGGCGGGGAGCTCCGTGCCTTGTGGGAGGCCAAGCACAGAGGCTGGCCCTTAGAAGGGCACATGAGGTTTCCGGAAGGAATTAAGTCCCTCCCCCTCTCCTCCTCAGGCCAGGGTGTGACCGGGAGACTTGCCCGTACAGGAAGGTGCTGGAAGGCTAGGTATCCTCCCAGACCCTCTTCTGCAGTGGGGCCTGGAGGAACCCGGCCAACACCCGTCTCCGCTGCTCTGCCAAGCCGCCTTGGCCATGACCTTGAAGGCACAAAGCCAGCAAGGACCCTCTCTGCACCAGCAGGCCCTGCATGCTGATGAGGCAGCTGAGGGTGCGGCAGGGACAGGCGGCCTACTCTCCCTTCCTCCTCCTGGGAGGAGGCCTCGAGAAGCAGATAGCAACAAGCAAAAGAAATCCCTCCCTTTCGTGTCCGGATCCATGCCCTCTCTCAGAACCGCTTATCAGCATCTTGCAATGATCGCCGCACCACCGGCCCGAGGAATATCACTCCCGTGTGTGGCGGCAGCCTGAACCTGGAAGCCAGACTCGCTGCCCACCGCAGGGTTGCCAGGCTGCCTTCCCGGCCCACGGTGTCCAGGGCCTGCACCCAGCCAGGGGGCTACAGGGCAGGCCTCTTTCCTAACCTGGGGCTCAGGGGTCCACCAGGGTGAACCCCCAAGAGCTGCCCAGAGCATCACCCTCCATTCACACACACTGGGTCCCAGGTGTGGGCACACCCCCACATGCATAGGCACCAAGGACAGAGGCAGATATGCACCCAATACGAAGCAAACGCCATCACCTTCCCTCATTTCCCTCTTCACCCCTGCCATCCAATCATGAAGCAGACTGAGCGCTCGCCGCCCTCCTGGAACAGAGCTAGTTCCCTTGGAAATAGAGTGCAGCCCCAGGGCAGGGCAGCAAAGACCACTGGAGAAGAAACTGGGGGAGAGAGGCAGAAGGCCAGTCTGAGTACCCTGATGTCATTTCCTGAGAAGTGTGAGAAGGTCCTTAAGGCAAAGGAAGTGAGGGGTGCTCTGGGATTTAGAATAGAGCAGAGACACCCCATCACTGGGGGCATCCTGCATCTCAAAGGCAAGGTTAGGTGAGATGCCCTCCAGCCTGGGGTGCCCAGCCTTTGAGCTCAAGCGAGTGGTCTAAGCTCTGTATATTTACTATTGACGCTGTGGCCACCCCACTGTCATTTCTGAGACGGCAGCCAAAACAGTCTTCCAGAATCTGACCTTACCGCTCTCTGTGCAGTGGCTTCCTAGCACAGTCTGGACAAAGTCAGAAGCCCTTAGCATGATCTACAAGTTCCTACATGATCTGGCCACTGCCCACCTCTTCACCCTCCTGATACTGTAATATTCATATTCACCTGTGTGTGTCCCCACGTGAAGGCAAGCTCACCGCAGGCCAGGACTCCGCTGCCGCACGGCTGTGTCCACGATGCAAGAGCAACACCTGCCACGGGGCAGACACGTGATGCACCTTTCCTGACCAAGGACCTACATGCTCGCAGTCCGGGCTTGGCTCACACTTGGCTCACGGGTTCTTAACCAGAGACCTGTGGATCACAGGATGGTCCATGAAACAGTTCCCAGAAGTCCTTGAACTCCTGGAAATTCAATGTGAAACAATTTCCTATACATATAAACACTTTTCTGGGGAGAGGATCTGTGCCTGCCATCAGATGGATAGGAGAGTAAGACTCCAAGAAGCTGGAAGGAGAAGGATGGGGACACCCAGGAACACTCTCAGTGGTCCCAGCCCCTAGATGTGAGGGTCAAGTGCAACCCACGGACATCTGTGAGGCAGGTTCATTAAGCACTCAAGAGCATGCAAACACAGGTTCAAGACTTGAGCTCAAAGGCCTCCTCAGGGAGGGGAGCAAAGCAGACCCCTTGGGATGAATGGTCAACAGTCCTTCAGTGTGGATTCTCATCCTTCCTGGCCCTGAGGACAGGGAAGAGGGAGAGACTAAGATGACTGAAGCAGTGGGGAGGTCCCAGAAAAAGGAAGGAAGGTGAGATGGCCTATTTTGTACCTTACCTGGGCAAATATTTTCCAAGGCCAACAGCACAGGGGAAGGACCTTGCCAGCCTCATACAGTACTGTAGTACAGTGAGGAGCAGAAACTTTGAGGGTCCATAGACTTGGACCCAATGCCTAGCTCTGCCATTCGTTGCCTGTGTTACCCCAGGCAAGGAACTTAATATCCAAGTCACAGTTTTCTCATCCATAACATGGAGGTTTTGAAAAACAGGGTTGTTTTGAAAATTAAATGCAATTATATTTATAAACACTTCACCAGTGTCTGACATGAATAAGAACCAAAATAAATACAAAGAAACTTCGGTCCAGGGTATTAGATGTGAAGACCTCTGGGCTCTGTTCACCTTTCTCCTATCCACCATTAGGGTCACTTTCTCATCTGTGCACCTCATACCAGATGAAACAACCACAATCACACCCAAATAGTCTAGAGAAACCTACACAGAAGGTCTGGCAGAGGTGGGGGGGTGTGAAAGCTTGCTACCCTAGGGACACCTGAGATGTGGTAAGGTGCCTCGCCTGGCTACCTGCTCTCCCTCTTAACTTCCTTTGAGCCCTCAAGAGAGCCATCCCAGCCCCAGCTTAAGGATCAGAGTTAGGAGGGAACTAATAAGAGGTTCGAGAATTTTCATTTGTTAAGTATTCTATTATGCATTGAATTTGAGGGAGATATGATTACCTCCATTTTTTTAGGTAAAGAAACTGAGCATCAGAATTATTAAAAAGAGACCAGGACACTGTAGTGGGCAGTAAAATATCCCCCAGAATCTGCCCATATGTTATCTTACATGGCAAAAGCAACTTTACACATTTGATTAAGTTAAGGACCTTGAGATGTGAAGGTCATTCTGGATTATTTGAATGAACCCAATGTAACCACAAGAATCTTTAAAAGTAGAATAAGCAAGCATAAGAGGTCAGAATGATGCAATATGAGAAGGATTCAACTTTCCTTTGCTGCCTTTGAAAGTGGAAGAAAGGGCCACAAGCCAAGGAACATGGGTGGCCTCTAGAAGCTTGAAAATGTAAGGCAACAGGTCTTATCCAGATCCTACAGAAAGGAACATAGGCCTGGGGACCCTTTGATTTTATTTAACACAATGAGACTTGTGTCAGATTTCTGATCTACATAACAGTAAGATAATAAATGTGTGTTATGTGAGCTGCTAAATTCGCTGTAGTTAGAGCAGCCACAGAAAACTTAAACAGTCACACCGTTTATAGGGGAATCACAATTCAAACCCAAGTTGGTATGGGTACATTTTGAAAATTGAGTTGACAAGAATTATTGATGGGGTATGTGGTATGAGAAGAAAGAAACTGAGGACAACTTCAGGGTGTTTCTTGGGAGCTGCTATTTGCTGAAGTGGGAAGACTATGGGATGAGCAGGTCTGGGGGAGAAAATTTGAAGTTGATGTTTGGACACATAACATTAGCAATGCCTATTAGATAACCAAGTCAAGATGTTAGGTAAGCAATTGGATATGGGAATCTGGAACTCAACGGAGAGATTCAGGCTAGGAATAAGGATAAATTGGGAGTCACAGGCATGAAGAAGGTATTTAAAGCCAGGAAATTGAGTGAAATGACCTAGAATGAAAGAAAAGAAAAGAAGACCAAAGACGGAGCCCTACAGTTTGGAGAGAAGAGGAAGAAACAGCAAGAAGATAAGAGGAGGCATCCAGAGTTCCAGAAGTGTTTCACCTAAGCCCTAAACCCCTCTTGGCAGCTTGGACAATGATCACATCATTCTGGAAGCTGAATAGCTGAGCAAGACAAGACAAGTGACTGAGTTAGTGGACCCAGAAATATTGAATCCCTAGCTAGCAATAAGAAAAGCTGAAAATCAACCCAATTTATACAGCAAAAATCCACAAAAGCCTCAGGTACCAAAAGCACCAGATACCTCTGGATCTAGGACAGGTTGGGAAGGATCTAAAATAAGAAAAATTAGATAAAAGCTGTTTTGAGAACCACCTAACCCGAGGCCATGAACACATTCCCTTAAATTCTCTGAGACTAGTTTCCTCATCTACAAATCTATAAAATGGGGATGATTGTCTATCTCACACCATTGTTCTGAAAAGGAATTAAATCAAATGGAAAGTACTGTCCACACTCATTGACACCACTTCCTTTCTACCATTCTTTCTAGAATGCACTCCAACCAGGCTTTTGTCCCCATAGCACCAAGAGACATCTTTCATCCAGGTCACCAATGACTTCTTTGCCAGGTCCAATGGCTAGTTTTCTGTCCTCTTCTTATTCATCAGACTCTTTGACAGAAGTGACCGCTCACTCTTCACTGAAACCCCTTCTTTGTTTGCTTCAGGGATGCCACTCTCTCCTGATTGTCCTTCACCTTCCTAGGTTATTCCTTCTCAGTCTCCTTTCCTGATTTTTCCCTCCCTCATCCATGCTCCTGGAAAACTGCCCTTCCCCTACCTGGAAGGGGCAAAAGACTGGAGGTTTACTTTCTAGAAAGGGTAAAACAAAGGTCTCTGAACTAGCTGTCAACCAGCACAATTGAGAAGGTGAGTAGCAGACCAGAAACAATGAAAATCACAATAGTATAAAACTAAATATGGGATCCTAAGATCATCCACTTGGTTCTAGAAGACTGGCAACCAGACCTTTATCCTTTAGGCGGGAATTTGGTAGGAACTATATGAGGAATATGACCAGCCCAAGAGGAGGAACCCAAGACACTGGCATTGTTCAATAAACATCCCATAGAAACTGACATGTGTTACCCTCAAGTACAAGGTTTCCATCACCTCTTTCATCTGCTATTCAATTTATTAGCTGACAGTCAAGGATTCTCAGATATTTGAGGGGAAAAAGCCTCTAAGACAAAAGAGAGAGGCCAAATCAAACAGAGAAAAGGTAACTAGGAGGAAAAAAACTATCCAAGGGAAGAAAACTTTTAAAAGAAAAAGCATCATTAATATCCACAGGACAAAAGAAGATACTGCATCCACAAAATAAGAATAGGGTAATATAAGAAAAGAATGTTGTAAGAACAAAAATGAAATTTTTGACACTTCTAATAACAAAAACGAAAAACTCAATAGAAAGTGTGGAAGATAAATTTAAGGAAATATCCCAGAAAGTAGAGCAAAATGAATAGAAAATAGGAGAGAAAAAATAAGAAAATTATAACACCCGTTTAGGAGATTCAACGTCAAGTTACAAGAGAGCAAGAAAAAAAGAAATCTTCTATAAAATAGATCATGAAACTTTCCCAAAACCAAAAAGCATGAATTTCCAGATTGAAAAGGTATACAATGGGTTGCCTGGGCGGCTCAGTGGGTTAAAGCCTCTGCCTTCTGTTCAGGTCATGATCTCAGGGTCCTGGGATCGAGGCCCGCATTGGGCTCTCTGCTCAGCAGGGAACCTGCTTCCTCCTCTCTGCCTGTCTTTCTGCCTACTTGTGATCTCTCTCTCTCTGTCAAATAAATAAATAAAATCTTTAAAGAAAAAAAAAAAAAAGAAAGAGTATACCATGTGCCAAAGCACAACTGATGAAAATAAATCCATGCTAAGACACATCATTTCGAAATTGCAGAACATTAAAACAAAAGAGAAAATTCAAAAATAAAAAAACAAGGGAGAGGCCACAATTAATGTATCAGAAATTGGAATGGTCCTAGACTTCTCAACAGCAATATTAACTTCAAGAAGGCAATAAAGCATTGTGTTTAACATTCTGAAAGAAAAAAATTTTTTAAATTAGGATTCAATATTAGTCAGGATGGGCTTGATTATGCTTCAGTAACAGATAACTCCGAAATCTCAGATGCTACCTGTGCATCTCAGTACAGCAGGTACCTCAGCTGTTAGATTCTCCACCCATTCCCATGGTAGCAAAGGGAACATGACGAATTAATGAGCAGCTCTTTAAAAAAATTCTACCAGAAAGTGACACACATCACTTCTGCTCACATTTCTTTCACTATAATTAGTTACAAGAACTTGCCTAACTTCAAGGAGTGAAAGAAGTGCAAACTTATCCTGTACCCAGAGAGAACCAGATATATATAACCACCAACTCATCCTTTAGCCACTCAATATGTGTCTCACTCTCCTCACCACACAATATATGCATCCTCTCCCCAAAGGCAACAACCCAAAAGTTCCATCTAGTCCTAGCAACAAACACAAAATTTAATATCACTGGATGACGTATCATGCTGTCTCCATTAGACACAGATGTGGCTCTCCTCTTAATCTGGAGACATGAAAATGTGTTTTCTGCTCCACACACTCAATCTACAGTGGTGGAACAGAGGTAGGATAACCACGACAGCCAGTCCTATTCACAAAGAAAAAGAATGAAAATAGACTGAAGACACTGGTCCATAACAATTCTCAAATCCTGCTGCGAAGACATTTTGAGAGTCCCATTCCTGAAAAGGGAGGTTGCTAGATTAGGCTCTCATTATGTTCCCTGGGAGTAGTACAGGAATTAAAAGCAATGGCTTTCAATGGTACAGATAAAATTGGTTATATTTTAAAAATTCAATCCAGAAAAAGAAAAGTAGGAACAGATAACCGATATTAAAAACAAAACAAATGGGGAAAAGATAGATTTAAAATCTACCTGTTGATAATTATTTTAAATGTTAATAGTCTGTATACCCAAATTAAAAGACAGAGATCATCAAACTAAATTAAAAAGCAAGACCCAAGACTTAAAGCATAAAAATACAGCTAGATTAAAAGAAAACGGATAGAAATAGGTATACCATGTAAACTCTATTCAAAAGAAAGCTGAAGATGGCTCTATTAACATCAAAGTAGTTTTCAGAACAAGGATATTACCAGAATAAAGAGGGACATTTCATAATGATAAAGAGGTGAATTACCCAGAGAACATAACAGTCCTAAATATGTGTGCACCTAATAACAGAACATCAAAGTAGATGAAACAGAAACTAATAGATCAATGTAATTCACCATATAAACAAACTTAAAAAAGCAATATATGATCATCATAACACAATTTAACACCTATTTCTAATTTTTATAAACCCTCCATAAGTAGAAATCTAAGAAAACTTCCTTAATCCAATAAAGGTACCTTAAATCCCTGCAGCTAATATCATACTTAGTGGTGAAAGATTGAATGATTTCCCATTAAAATCAGGAACAAAACAAGGATGTCAGCTCTCAACACTTCTATCCAACACTATACTGGCAGTCCTGGCCAGTGCAATAAGACAGTAAAAATGAATAAAAGGCACTCAGATTTGAAATAAATGGTAAAAACTGTCTTTATCAACAACAAGATCATCTCTGTAGAAAAATTCAAAAGAATCTATTAAAACTAATAAATGAGTTTAACATAGACATGAAAGAAGGCCATATATTTTTAAAACAATTGCAATTCTATATATTAGTAACAAATGGAAAATGAAACTGAAAAATAGTATAAAAAGCAGTCCTCAGAGATAATTTAACAAAATAATTTAACAAAATATGTATGAGTTATACACTGAAAACTTATACACTGAACTTATACACTGAAAACATTGCTGAGGGAAATAATGTGAGCCCAAATAAACAGAAAGATGCAAGAGTCCATGGATCAGAATATTCAATACTGTTAAGATGTTAATTGTCCTCAAAGTGATCTATACATGCTCAATGCATACCTAATCAAAAGACCAGTAGGCTTTTTAAAGAAATTGCTTATCTAATTCTAAAAGAAATGCAGAAAATCTAGAATAGAGAGAGGGAGAAAAGTTGGAATATTTACACTACTTGATTTCGAGACCTACTACAAAGTTACAGTAATCAATCATGCCAGTGTGGTATTGGGGTAAGGACAGATATATAGATCAGTGGAACAGAAGAGTCCAGAAATATATCCAACATATGGTCAACTCATTTTGACAAAGATACCAAGGCAATTCAATGGGAAAAGGAAAGTTCTTTCAATGAATTGTGCTGGACAACTAGATACTAATGTGGGAGGAAGAGGGAAAAGGGCAAGAGGGAGGACGGAGAAAAAAAAAAGAAAGAACTAACAAAGGAAAGAAGGCAGGACCTCAACCTATATCTTGTACCATATAAAAAAGTTAATGTGAGGGGTGCCTGGGTAGCTCAGTCAGTTAAGCACCTGCCTTTGGTTTAGGTCATGATCTCAGTGTCCTGGGATCAAGCCCTGTGTCAGGTTCCCTGTACAGCAGGGAGTCTGCTTGTCCCTCTCCCTCTGCTCCTCCACCTGTGCATGCTCTCTCTCTCTCTCTCTCAAATAAATAAAAAAAATTTTTTTAAGATTTTTATTTATTTGACAGAGAGAAACATAGCCAGAGAGGGAACACAAGCAGGGGGAGTGAGAGAGGGAGAAGCAGGCTTCCCACAGAGCAGAGAGCCCGATGTGGGACTCGAACCCAGGTCTCCGGGATCATGACCTGAGTTGAAGGCAGTCGCTTAACCAACTGAGCCACCCAGGTGCCCCTTAAATAAATAAAATCTTTAAGAAAAAATTAGAAATGAATCATAGACCTAAATATAGAGCTAAATCTATAGAATTCTAGAAGAAAACAGAGGAAAAATCATTACTACCTTGGATTAGGCAAATAGTTAAGACACCACATCTGTATAGTAGAGCTCAAGACCAACTTTAACATTTGACCAACACATGTTTTAGGCAAATTAAAGTAAGGGTGTCTTTATATAGCTGAGTCCGACTATGTTCAGTCCCTCCATACTCTCTCCTGAAACACCTTCCCTCTTCCCCAAACCAAATATTTCATATAACCAACTCTTAATTGTTGTCCTGTCTCATCTCATTGCCACTTACTTGTTCCAGGAAGACTTTCCTCTTACCTTAAACGGATAAAGTGTTTCTCCTTTGATTCTCATCACTACCTGTACTTAGCACTTAGCCCTCTCTATCATAATGGCCTGTAACACCCTCTACATTGGAAGCCCCATGAGAAACTGGGATGATGTCTGAATTGCTCATTCTTGTTCCCAGTGCCTGGCAGATGGTGGATGGTCAGTATATTTTACTGGATGAGCAAATGTGATCACAACCATATTTTTCAATTTTTTTGTTGTCCTTGATCTTAGCCAAAAAGCCAAGAAGGGATTCAATGTTTTTATTGTAGCAAAATACACATAATACAAAATTTAACCATCTTAACCATTTTTAAGTGTACAGTTCAGTGGTACCAATTACATTAATGATGTTGTGCAACCATCATCACCATCCATCTCCATAACTATTTCTATATTGTAAAACAGAAACTCTAATACCCATTAAACACACACATGCCATTTTATCCAGTCCCTGGCAACTACCATTCTACTGTCTATATGATTTTGACAACTCTAAGTATTTCATATAAATGAAATTATGCAGTATTTATCTTTTTGTGACTGGCTCGTTTTGCTTAGCACAGTATCTCCAAAGTACATCTATATTGTAGCATAGAGTTCGCTTCCTTTTAAAAGCTGAATAATATTCCATGTGTGTATATATCACATTTTGGTAATCCATTTATCTGTTGATGGACATATGAGTTGCTTCCAAGTTTTAGCTATTGTAAACAATGGTGCTATGAACATGGGCATACAAAACATCTCTTCCAAAAACTATAATTTCAGGGGTCATTTCTATAGTTTGTTACTAGACAAGTTTCTCTAAATGTATATAGTACCCAAAACCATGAGGAGGAGGCAAGGGGAAAAAATCACTTCTAGATCCTGCTTTCAATTCTTTTGGGTGTATATCCAGAGGTGGAGTTGCTGGATCATATGGTAATCCTATTTTTTATTTTTTGAGAAACTGATATACTCTTCCACAGTCAATGGCTATAGTTTCATATGCCTATGAATAGTGCACAAGAATCCCAGTTTCTCCACATCCTTGCCAATATACTGCTTTCTTTTTCTTTTTCTCTTTTTTATTTTTCTATAGTAGTCACCCTAACGGGTGTAAGGTGGTATCTCATTGTAGTTTTGATTTGACTTTCCCTTGATGGTTAGTGCAACTGAGCAATCTTTTCATGGCCTTCTTGGTCATTTATATATCTTCCCTGGAGAAATGTCTATTCAAGTCCTTTGCCTAATATTGAATCAGGTTCTTTGTTGTTGTTGAGTTTTAGGAATTTTCTAGATAATCTAGATAGTAATTTTTCTCCTACTCTGTGGGCTGCCTTTTTACTCTGTTGATGGTGTCTTTTGGTGCACAAATTTTTAATTTTCATGAATTCCAGTTATCTATTTTTCTTTTGTCACCTGTTCCTTTGGTGTCACATTTTAAGACATTATTGCCAAATCCAGAGTCACGAAGCATCTGTCTTATGTTTCCTTCTACCAGTTTTATTGTTTTAGGTCTTACACTTAAGTCGGATACATTTTAAGTTAATTTTTGTATATGGTATTATGTAAAGGTTCAACTTCATTATTTTGCCTGTGGATATCTGGTTCTCCCAGCACTATTTGTTCAAAGACTGTCCTTACCCCCATTGAATGGTCTTGGCACCTTTAACAAAGTCATTGATCATATTCAAGAGTTTATTTCTGGGCTCTATTCTATTCCACTGGTTTATATGTCTATCTTTATGCCAATACCACACTGTTTTAATAATGTAGCTTACACTGTAGCTTTGCAGTAACTTCTGAAATCAGGAAATGTGAGTCCTCCAGTTTTGGTCTTCTTTTTGAATATTCTTTTAACTATTAAGGGTCCCTTGAGTTTCCATTTGAATTTTATTGATAGAAAAAAAAAGTCATTGGGACTTTGGTAGAGATTGCATTGAATCTGTAGGTCACTTTAGGTAGTATTGCCATTTTAACAATATTAATCCATGAACATGGGATGTGCTTCCATTTATTGATACCTTCTTTAACTTTTCAGCAGTGTTTTGTAGTTTTCATTACACAAGTCTTTCACCTTCTTGGTTAAGTATTTTATTCTTTTTGATGCTATTGTAATTGAAATTTTTTTGTGATTTCTTTTTCAGGATTGTTCATTGTTAGTGGATAGAAACACAGTTTTGTTTTTTTTTTCTAAGAAGACTCCATGCCCAACATGGGGCTTAAACTCATGACCCTGAGATGAAGAGTGGCATGCTCCACCAACTCAGCCAGGCAGGCACCTCCAGTTTATTTTTGCATGCTAAGTTTGTATTCTGCTACTTTGCTAAATTCATTATTTCAAACAGTTTTTTGTGGAATCTTTAGGGTTTTCTACAAGTAAGATCATATAATCCACAAACAGAGGTAATTTTACTTATTTTCCACTTTGGATTACTTTTATTCTTTTTCTTACCTAATTGCCCTGGTTAGAATTTCCAATACTATGCTGAATAGCAATACTGAAAGCAGGTATTCTTGTATTGTTTCTTACCTTAGAGGAAAGGCTTTTAGTCTTTCACCATTGAGTATAATGTTTACTGTAGGTTTGTCATGTATGGTTTTTATTATGTTGAACTAGTTTCCTTCTATCCCTAGTGTGTTTTAGTGTTTTATCATAAAAGGGTGTTAAATTTTGTTAAATACCTTTTATAAATTGAAATAATCATGTGGGTTTTTCTCCTTCATTCTGTTAATGTGCTGTATTACATTGATTGATTTTTGTATGTTGAGCCATCCTTGCATTCCAGGAATAAGTCTTCCTTGGTCATGATGTATAATCATTCTAATATGCTGCAGAATTTTATTTGCTTGCATTTTGTTGAGGATTTTTACACTGATGTTCATAAAAGATATCTTATAGTTTTCTTGTAGTGTTTTTCTCTGGCTTTGGTATCAAGATAATGCGGGGCTTATAGAATGAGTTAGAAAGTGTTCCTTCCTTGGGGTGCTTGGGTGGCTCAGTTGGTTAAGTGACTGCCTTCGGCTCAGGTCATGATCCCAGAGACCCTGGATTGAGTCCCACATCGGGCTCCCTGCTCGGCAGGAAGCCTGCTTCTCCCTCTCTCACTCCCCCTGCTTGTGTTCCCTCTCTGGCTGTGTTTCTCTCTATCAAATAAATAAAATCTTAAAAAAGAAAGAAAGAAAGAAAGAAAGAAAGAAAGAAAGAAAGAAAGAAAGAAAGAAAGAAAGAAAGAAAAAAAGAAAGTGTTCCTTCCTCTTCAGTTTTTTTTTAAAAAGTTTGAAGGATTCGTATTAGTTCTTCTTTAAATGTTCGGTAGAATATACAGGGAAATCATTGGGTATAAGGCTTTTGTCAGGAAATTTTTTACTACTGCTTCAATCTCCTCACTACTTCTTCAATCTCCTCACTAGTTATAGGTATATTTATATTTTCTCTTTCTTTGTGATTTAGTCTTGGTAGGCTTTGTGCTTCCAGGACTTTTTCCATTTCATCTAGACTATCCAGTGTTGGTGTGCAACTGTTGATAGTACTCTCTGGTAATCCCCACTTTAATTTCTAATTTTAAGAATTTGAGTCTTCTCTCTTTTTTCTCAGTATACTAGCTAAGTTGTCAATTTTGTTGACTTTTCCAAAAAAACAACTTTTGGGTTCATTGATTTTTTTCTATTGTTTTTCTCTTCTCTATTTTGTTTATTTATGCTCTAATCTTTATTATTTCCTTCCTTCTACACTTTGGATTTAGTTTGTTCTTCTTTTTCTAGCTCCTTCAGTTGTAAAGTTAGGTTGTTCATTTGAGACATTTATTTTTTTAATATAAGCATTTATAGCTATAAATTTCCCCCTTAGCATTCTGTTTGCTGTGTCCCATAAGTTTGGGTGCATTGCATTTTTTGCATCATTGTTCAATTTCCCTTGTGATTTATTCTTTGATTCACTGGATGTTTAAAACTTTAATGTCCACAATTTCATAAAATTTCCAGTTTTTTATCTGTTATTGATCCTAACTTCAGCCCATTGTGGTCAGAGAAGATACTTTTTATAATATCTATCTTTTAAAATCTTTTGAGACTTAATTTGTGGTCTCACATATCACATATCCTGGAAAATGTCCCATGTGTACTTGAGAAGAATGTGTATGTTTTCACTGGGTAGAGTGGACTGTATTTGTCTGTTAAAGACAGGGTTCATTTTGTTAAGCTGTTTCCTTACTTAACCTCTGTCTGGTTGTTCTCTCTGTTACTGTGAGTAGGGTATTGAAGTCTCCAGTTATTCTTTTTTTTTTTTTTTTTTGAAGTCTCCAGTTATTCTTGTATAACTATTTCTCACTTCAATTCTGTCAGTTTTCTTCATATATGTTGATGGTCTGTCATTAGGTGAGTAAAGGTTTATAATTGCTATATTTTCTTACTGTATTACAATTTTTGTTAATATATAATGTCCTTGTCTCTTATACTCTCTTTTGATTTAAAGTCCATTTTGTCTGAAAATAATATAGCCACTCCTGCTCTCTTTTGATTACTATTTGCATAGAATATCATTTTCCATCCTTTTAGTTTCAAGCTCTCTGTGTCTTTGGGTGTAAAATGAGTCTCTTATAGACAGACAGCATATAACTAGATCATGTGTTTTTATCCATTCTGCAAAAGTCTCTGTCTTTAGGTTGGCAAGTTTAATCAACTCATAGTTAAAGTTATTACTAATATCAAGGGACTTTCTTCTGTCATTTTATTTGTTTTCTATATGCTTTATAGTTTGTGGGGTCCTTCATTTCCTGTACTACTGTCTTCTTCTGTATTTAGTGGATTTTTCGTAATGAAATGTTCGTTTCTTATTTCCTTTTGTGAATATTCTATAGTTATTTTCTTGGTGGCTATCCTAGGGATTACATTTAACATCCTAAAGCTATAACACTCTAATTTGAATTTATACCAGCATAACTTCAAAAACAACAAAAACTCTGTTCTTTTGCAGCTCTCTCCCCACCCCTTTCAGTTGCTTGTGTTCTCAATTGCATCTTTATATATTATGTGCCCCAAAATACAAACTCATGATTCTTTTAAATACATTAGTCTCTTAAATCAGGTAGAAAACAAAAAGTGCAGTTATAAGCTATTGTTACAATAATACTGCTTTTATAACTGTCAATACATTTACATCTATTGGGATTTTTATTTCTCTTTATTACTTGGAGTTACTGTCTACTGTCCTTTCATTTCCCCTTGCAAGATTCCCTTGAGCATTTCTTGCAGTGCAGGTCTAGTGGTCATGCACTGCCTCAATTTTTGTTCATCTGTAATGCCTTAATCTCTCCCCTAATTTTGAGGGACAGTTTTATCAGATACAGGATTCTTGGTTAACCGGTGTTTTTCCTTTAGCACTTTGAATATATCAGCCCACTGCCACTGGCCTTCAAAATTTCTGATGAGAAATCTGCTGATAATCTTATTAAGAATCCCTTGTATGTAGAAATTTGCTTTTTTTCTTGTTGCTTTTTGAGGTTCTCTGTCTTTTGAAAGTTTGCTTATAATGTATCTCCATGTGGGTCTGAGTTCATCTTACTTGGAATTCATGGATCTTCTTGGATATTTACACTCATGCCTCTCATCAAATTTGCAAAGTTTTCATCCATTATTTCTTTACATATTTTCTGTGCCCCTTTCTCTCTCTTCTCTCCTGGGATTCCCACAATACATATGGTGGTCTGCTTGATGATGTCTCACAGATCCCTTAGCATGTTCACTCTTCTTCAATCTTTTTTCTTTCTATTCCTCAAACTCAATAATATCCATTGTCTTATCTTTAAGTTCACTGATTCTCTCTTCTGCCTGTTCAAATCTGCCTTTCATTCCCTCAGATGAATTTTTTCATTTTAATTATTGTAATTTTCAGATCCATAATTTTACTTTGGTTTCATTTTAGTTTTTTATCTCTTTATTGATATTTCCATTTTGTTTATACATCATTTTCTTCACTTATTCCACAATTCCTTCAGCTCTTTGAGCATCTTTAAGACAATTACTTGAAAGTATTTGCTTAGTATATCTGCCATCAAGTCTTTTTTAGGGACAGTTTTTGTCATTTGTTTTTCCCTTTAAGTGGCCATACTTCCTGCTTCTTTGTATGCCTTGTGATTTCTTGTTGTTACTGAATACTGAATATTTGGAACAAATAATGCAGCAAATCTGAAATTAGGTTCTTGTTCTTCCCCAAGTTTTCTTAGGCTTCTTTTATTGTTGTGTTTGTTTGTTTGTTTTAATTGTTGCAGTATGTCTCTGTGCTGAGGATCAGCCTCAGATGTAAACTTAATGTTTTCTTGGGTCTTTTTTGTGAGTTTCCCTGGTGCTGTATGGTCATTTTCTAATTTTCCCAATATATGAAGTTGTCCTCAAATGTCATAATTTTTAATGTCTGTCTCCCAAAACAGGAAGAAGAAAAAAAATGAAGGATGGAAGGGAAGTGTCATGGCCCTTTAAGTGCCCTGGAAGTCACTTTAGCCATAGCGAGCGGGCCTTGTAACAAATGAAGGTGTAAAAACCATAATACTGCCTCTTTGTCTACACCTCTATAATCAGAAGCAGCAATTTGCAATCAGAACAGAGATCCCTAATATTTGGATTTAGCCCACCTCAGGTCCAGCAAGCTATGTGCAAGCTGCTCCAAGAACACATGCACATCTGCCTCCCAAGGGGCTGAAGAGTGGGTGACAGAGCAGGGAACCACTACTGTGTTAACAGCTGAAATGGACCAAATTAACCACAATTTACTTCCCAAGTCTTCTGGAAATTTCCCGCCTTTAGTAGATTCTAGAATTCCAAAGTAGTTAAGTCACCCAGATTCTGCCAGTGCAATATATTACTAAGACACAAATTCCTGATGCTTCCTACTCTGCCATCTTCACAGAATCCTTTATTTGTTTTCTATATGCTTTATAGTTACATCCAATATTTTTTATTGCCATCAGGACCATCCTGAGAGGCAAGCTGGACAGAATTATCCTTTTCCTTTGCAGATGATGAACAAGGCCCAGAGAGGTTAGATGATTTGCCCAAGGTGACATTGCTGGCAAAGGCTATCCTGACTCCTCAGGTGCTCTTTTTCCTTGGCACAACACATTGTTTCTTCACTGTGGCACCACAAGATACCCTCCCCAGTGATATAAGGGTGCTGAGTTGAACACCCACCTTATATCTCTCACTCTCTCACCTTTCGATCTCTTTGTCTCACTAAGTCTGGTCTCCTACTCCTTCCCCAGGATGCCTGATAGTGTAACAGATACAATGGGTTTGAATCAAACTTACTGGCTGTGTGATCTTGGGCAAAATACTCACTGAACGTCAGGTTCCTCAACTCAGGTAGGGAACCCTCAGAGGGTCATTACAAGGACTCAGCACAGTGCCTGGCACCTATCAGTTGGTTATCTGCTTCTTACTATTTCTCTGATACATAGTATCTTTGTGTCTCTCTTCCTCACTGCCTTCCTTTTCCTCTCTCATTTGTCTGTCTAACTCCCAAACTTCAGTCCCCTTCAACAAACTGGACCTGGCCTGAAAGATAAGGATTGGGCTGAGGCTGAGACTTCCATCTATATTTTGCCCTGGATCAGGAAGAGAACTTGTTCTGGGAAAGGAACCACAATAAAATCAAAGACCCATACATACGAATATCTTCCTCACATGTCCCAGGCAAGGCCTTGGGAGAAAGGTCTGTGATATTGTATGTGGTGTGAGGGGTGGGAGGAGAGGCTGGGAGGTGGGGAGGATGCTGAAAAGGCCTCAGGTGAAGTACACAGAGGGTTCCAGTCCTGGACGAGAAGAAAACAGATGGGATGGTCATAAGCAGCACCCAGGCACCAAAGGGCACCACATTTAGGGAGCAGTAGAGGGCAAAAGTCAGCTCCCCCAGCCATTGCCCAGGGGTCACTCATCCCATAGCTGGCACTTTTAGAAGGACCTGCTGTGCTAGGCTGATACCAGAATGTAAGGCACATGGGCTCCCACTTGTGTCTGGCTCTAGGCCTTCTATAAGTAGGTGGCTTTTCGGCCCCTGAAGAGGCTGCGTTCATGGGAAGGCATCAGGGCCTCAGCATGCTGGGGAGTAGGAGAAACTAAGACCATCTCAGCAGACCTAGGTTTGGGTGAATGTATAGTCACTTACTGGTCACATGACCTAGATATCCTACAACTGCTTCCTCTAAGCCTCAGTTTCCTCTTATGTAATATATACCCCGCTGGGTTGCTGTGAAATTAAATTTGCAGATAATAGGTAAAAACTTGGCAAACTATAAGATGCTCTCTGATGTTGTTCTTATAGGCACAGGCTGGGCCACTGAGCTCCCATAGCTACCGCTGGATGGCTAGTCCAACCCTACCCCCCTGCCCCCACTGTGGCAGAGGACCATTATCATTGGTGATGCCAGGAAAACAGACATACTCTAACACAGTCTGGCAATGTAGTTCAGCTGAGCCTCTTATCAACTTGCTGTGTGACATTATCCAATTCTACCTGTGGGCCTCAGTTGCCGGGTTTTTGTTTGTTTGTTTGTTCAGTTGGTTTTGGTTTTTTTAATACCAAGAGGGTTGGGCCAAAGTGTTAAATTCTCAGGAGTATTGTGAACCCCAATGACTTCATGTTGATAGCTGAAAATCAGCCATTGTGGGAGTATTTACACCACAGAAATCAGCAAACACTACAAATCAGGGGACCACTGTTTGGGCGGATATTCTACAGTCTCCTCCTTCCAGGGCCTGGCCAGGAATAGAGCAGCTGACCCAAACAGATCACCTGGCATGCTCAGCATCTGGCTGCTTCCCAAGGGTTCACCCCTCATAAATATGAATGCACACCTGGCCAGCAGCTGGCCTGTACCCCCCCCACACACACACACACATACACATCCCTACCCACTGCTTGGTGAATCCCTGGTCACAGACAGGGGAGGGAGGCAGGGAGGCAACTGGTGTACTTGTCATTTACAGGAACAGAGCCCTGGACCCTGCTGGCCTGAATATTACATGAGGCCCAGTATTCCTGTTCTTCCCCGGCTACCCAAACCACATGAAGGCAGTACAGGAGCTTGCCAAGTCTCCAGCATCCCACCTGCTTTGCAACTGAAAGATACCACCATATAGACCCCTTCCCCCCTCTCTCCTGTCCTCCCACCAAGACCCCCATACTCTGCAAGAGCTCTGCTCAGTGACTGTCACCCACATAGTGCTGTGCCTAGTACCCCCTGGAGCTGGGCCACACGCTTTGTCCCCTTCCCTCCTGCCACACCCACATACCCCAGGATGAGGGAGGCAGACCAGTCCCTGGCTAAGGGAGCATCAGGTAGGGGTATGTGTGGAGGATTGCTCAGGGATGGGAGCTGAGCCTGGTCTCTGCCCCCCAAATATGTCTTCTTTTGGTGTTTTTGGTTTGTTGCTCCTCCTGCTATTTTGTGACTCAAGCAATTACAGTCTCTCACTCCTGGTGATTGACTTGGCATCCCCTAAAAATGCCACATAAAATCCCAGCCCCCAGTACCTCGGAAAATGACGTTATTTGAAGATAAGCTCTTTACAAAGGTAATCAAGTTAAAGTAAGATCATTAGGGCTGGCCCTAATTCAGTGTGCCTGGTGTCCTTATATCAGGGGGAGATTTGAACACAGAGACAGACCTGTATTGTGAAGGTACAGGAAGAAGACAGCCATCTATAGGCCAAGGAGAGAAGCCTGGAACAGAGCCCTCCCTCACAGGAAGTCCCACCAACACCTGGGTCTTGGACTTCCAGCCTCCAGAACCATGAGGCAGTACATTTGTCATTTAAGCCCCTCCAATCTATGGCACCTGGCTATGGGAGCCCTCTCTCTGAAAGAAAAGAAACAGAAAATGCTTGTGGAGCCCCATGCTGGCTACAGAGCTTACTTTAAAAAGAAGAAAGGAAGGAAGGGAGGGAAGGAGGGAAAGGAGGGAGGGAGGGAAGAGGGAAGGGAGGAGGAAGGGAGGAGGGAAGGAGGCAGGAAGGAATCCGAATGCAGGTATCTGGGTTCCACTTTTTCCAAGCACATTCACTCTCACTGTGGCCTCTGATCAGATGACCCCTTTTGTCACTCATCCCATCTGATAGATGACAAAACTGAGGCCCAGAAGCAAGGGGCTTACCAAAAAGCCCACACAGGGCTAACCATCAGCCAGGACTGGAACCAAGTCCTCCCCACTAACAACCAGAGGACTTTCCTACATGGAGCCTAACTTCTCTTCCTAAATCTGTACAAAACTCCATGAGGCCATGGGGTTGGGGCTAGGGGCTCCTCCCTTCACCAGAGAAGAACTTTCTGACAGTGGCCCTCCACCCTGCAAGAGCTGTGCAATCTCCTGGGCACCTTTTCATCCACCTGATACCTGGGCCACGCCCCAGACCAGGTGAATGGAACCTCTGGGGGTGGGGCTCAGGTACCACTAGTTTCTTCAGCAAACTGCTGTAATTTCTGATGTTCAGCCAGGGTGCAAAAGCCTGAGCTAGAGGGTCATGGTGGGTCTGTGCCAGCAACCTGTGATGTGGCCAGGGGGGATGGGAGCCTAAGTGCTCCTATACCATCCCAGAGGGGCTCTGAGGGTGCCCAGCAGGCCAACACACCTCAGGAAATGTGAGGTATAAATGAAGGGGCATATTGGTGCTCACTCATTCAGAGTAAGGCCTAGAAAATGTCAGGGTTAAGGGGAAGTTTTCTAATTCTTTTACTTTATTGCATTGGTGGTGGAAGGGAAGGAGTCCTTTAAAATATTAATGGAAGGAAAAATAGTGTTTTGCTTTAAATTTGGGCCCATGCTCTCCCATGTAATTCAAATATAACTATTGATCATAGGAAAACAAATCAGCTGCCCTGGAGCACTTACTCTATGCTGGACAAGGCTAGGCAACCCTCACAGTGTCTATTCTTAACAATCACCCTGGGATACAGTCCCCATTTTACAGATGGGGCAACTGAGATGTTATTTAACCTGTTCAAGGTCATCCAGCAATCACGTGGTGGGGCTAGGATTCCAACCAAGGAGTCTGCCACTGCTGAGTGGTCTTCTACAAAGCCGTTTAGGATTCATGACCCTTTTTTTTTATAAAAGGCACTAAAAGAAGTATCATAGATACTAACATGTTTAAACAAAATGTTTTCCCATTTCTTCAAAATTTTCAGAGACTTTTTCTTCCCTAACTAGGAAAGAAGAGCTCAAGTGCTAGGAGTTCCCAACCCAGAGAGGCAGCAGGACAGGCTCCTGCATCCCCAGCGCGAACACCAGCCGGCACCACTCTCACCCCCACCCCATCTCCCATCCCAGCTGGGCTCCCTGCTTCAGGAATGAGGGAAATGTGGGCTGATACTGCTCTCTAGTGGCCATGAAGTTAACCGCAGCCGACACATCCACACCCACCCAGGCTTGGTGCAGAGCCCTGAGCTCCCAGTGACGGAGGAACCGTTCCATGCTGGGTGCTCCCACCATGGCTGCACCAGGCCTCTGAGGCTTTACTCAAGTACTGACACTGTGGTCCCAAAAAGGCAAACCAAGCCAGACTCCCGTTCACCCTTTTCACCCTCCCTGGCTGATAGGACATTAGAAGTCTGGAAGAAGGCTGCCCTGGGGCAGTGACAGAGCCCTGAGTGAAGGTCCACAGCCCTCCCTCCAACCCTGCCCATTCATGCACTCCATTCAAGAAGGCTTCTCTGAACCCCCCTCTTCTGATCTCCCCCACGCTACAGTGAATACCAGCGGTATCCATGGGCCCAGAGCACTTTTAAAGACCACCAGTCTGTCAAGATCATCAGTCTGTCCCCTTCCCCCGGAACCCCCAGTAGACAAGGAGTCCTGCCCACAGCCTCCCTAGGCATGGGAGCCTGCTCAGTTGGCTACCCTACGTTCACCCACACCACCCTTGGCAAGACTCCCTCCCTTCTTTCCCACCCTTTTTCACGGTCCAGTGGGCCCTGAAGGACCAGGCCACTGGCCCCAGGGGAGAGAAGGGAAGGTTCCCAAGAATGCAAGACACAAAGCAGGAGAAGGTGCAGACACTATGGATGGATTCTGAGGCCGAAGAGTTGGCTCTCAGATGACAGCAGCCATGGTCTCTATTGACCTTCTCTCTGCACTGAGATGGTGGAGGTCCATGCCTCAAAGAGGGGGACACAGTCCCCTCACCCTCCCCTTCAGCTCTGAGAGGTCGGGGGTAGAAGTCTAAGAGCCAGCCAGCCCCCCTTGAACCCATGGCAAGGCAGCAGGGGCCTCCCCACCTAAGCAGCAGGCTGACACTCAGGGTGTAGGGCCCCCTGGCCAGCCAAGGGCACCTCGGAGTCACACCCAGTCCCCCCCTCCCACCCATCCCAAGGCCTGAGTGCATTAGTGGCCTTCAGGCTGTCAGGAGCAATTTCAAATGCCCCATTTATATTCCTAAGCAGAGGACTTGTTAATACAGAGCCTGCCTCTAGGGGAATGGGAATGCGCTGGGTGAAAGATGACAAATCACACCCAGTGGCCAAGCTGAGAGCGCTAATATTCACTTACATCTCATTCATCAGGGCCACTGTCTCTCCAGGCCTTGCCAGCCACTGGGTCTCAGCCATCTCAGGGGCCCGGAGGGGTCAGCTCTAGAGGCGCTGGGCTCCAAGAAGCTCAGGGCCTTGGGGAGTATCAGAATAGTCTGTCCTGCCAGCAGGTCCAGGGAGGACCCAGCAGCAAATGAGAATGGGGGGTCCCCCCACCCCCAACCCCACAAAGTGGACATGGGTGAGACTCAAACCAGAACATTCCTTGAGACAAAACTTCTGCCTCTGGTACTGGCAAAAATCAAAGGCTCAGAATGCCACCAGGTTCATCTTGGGCTACACCCAGCTTCTGCCTGGGGAATGATGGCCAGTCAGGCCACAGGGCCAGAAAGGGGCCAGGATGACTCCTGCCCAGGACAGGGTGGGAGCTCTCCACGCAGACTCACCCTCACATGCACAGGCACACATCACAGCCCAGACATAGGGCAGGGCCTGGTCGGGCACAGCCATGGAACGGGCTCTGGGCCCAGTCCCAGGCAGGGTGGGTGTTCAGTGTGAGTAATGGCGGGCGCGGGATGCACCCGAATCCTGATAAGGGAGAATAATAACTTGTCAAAGATATATATGATATGTGTTTGCTTTCCCGACAGAATATCTATGGGGCTAATTCATCAAGCCGGCGGGCTGGCTGGAGACCCAAGAAGAGAAGAGAAAAGGAGCACGTGACAGGCCAGCCCCCAATCAGCTGGGGTGGAAGAGGGAGTAGAGGCCTCTTGGCTGGGCCCACGCCAGGGCCCTGGAAAGCCCTGAAACTGGTCCATCCGCTGGGGTACCCCAGATACCTAAAACAGATTTCCAGGTGATTTTTGGGTCTATAATCCACAGGCAATGTCCCACTTACTTGGGAAGCCCACTCTTCTCTCATGTGTTCCTTCTCTCTTCCCCTTCTTTTTTTCTTCCTGCTGTGAAGACTGTGTAAAGCTTGTGATTTGAGAAGCTGGAAGATGATCAGAAAATCTCTCCCCATTTGGAGAGGAGAAGATAAACAGAATCTGCTCTCCTGGGAGAACAAAGCGAAGAGCTAAAAGCTAAGAGAGTGGGTCTTACCTGGGTCCTGTGTTCTACCCTGAATTCCTCTCTTCTCCCACTCTCCCTGTCCCACACCTTCCCACACAGTCCCAGCAGAAAAAGGGAAAGGGAAAGAAAAGAAGAGGATCCATTCCCTTAACCAGGTCATTTCAGGGAGGCTGAGGCCACAAAACCCACCTGGAAACCCATGGCACTACCTCCGAGGGCCCCACCTCCTCACCAGGAAAGAATTCTTTCATCTGTCTATGCCTGCGAGATCACCAGGGGATTAGAGCTTCCTTTCTAATCCTGTCTCTTCCTTCCTCCTCTCTCTTTGTCAGAGTAATTTAAAAAATTGAATTAGTGTGCATCATTCCAGGCCTTCCCCAGGGGCTCTCTGGAGGCCTGCCTGTCCTTCCGCACCTACATTCTGAGCCAGCCTGGGTACAGGTAAGGACCTGTCTCCAGAAGGGGACCCCAGAATTCAAAGTCTCCAAGGAAGGGTCCCTAGTGTTGCCCTTCCCCATGACTGCCCACATTCAGACCCTGCCCTCACCCATCCTCCGTCTCTCCTGGGCCATCTTCCTTGGCTCATGTCACCCTGCTCTGCTTTCCACCACTTCCCTCGGATGTCAGCTCCCTCCGCTGGTGGCTCCAGGCTGACATTCACCCTCCACCTCTGCTCATTCATCCAACGAAGGCTAAAGCCTTGAGTGTACGCCAGGCTGCTGCTTGGCACTTGGGACACATCAGTGAGCAAAACAGATGACGAGCCCTGCGGAGCTGACTTGTTAAAATATTGAAATATTCCACTCCAGTTGGTGAACATTTACCAACACCCCACTCTTCCCTCCTCTCCCTCCCCAGACCCACTGACCCGGGAGTTAGGGGCACCACACAGAGGCCATCAGGACCCTGGCCAGCTCCCAGCCTGCTGTCCATCCTGGTTAGTAAGAAGCAGTGCTGCCCTGTTGTTGTTAAATGTTACCACTCTCACCCCTGGCAGTGCCTCTGCGGCCCATCCTGTGGGAATTAAATGAAAGCTTCTTGGTGCAAGACTGGGTTCCTTCCTCCCACCTTCCCTCCTTCCTTTCTTCTTTCCTTCCTTCCCTCACTCCCTCTCTTCCTCCCTGCCTACCTACTTGTTTGAACCCTAAGGACTCCCTCCCCGTACCAGTACCCTCTCCTGGCCCTCAGCTCTGGGCACAGGTCTGAGAAGCCACTCGCCAGTGCTCACAGGCCCTCTCCCATTCACTCAGGGCCTGGCATGTTCTGGATCCTGAGGGTCAGGGAATATGGAGACCAGCCTCTGAGAATACCTCCCTGCCTCCCTCCCCATTTCTCCCTAATGGGCAGTGATAGTCCATTCCCCCTCTCCAATCCTCTGTCCTTCTCCCTGACTCCCCCATCCTACACTGCCCTGTCCACAGAGGGCAGGCTCAGGGCTTGAGAACACTGTCCTGTCCCCCTTCCAGGGCATGTACAAGGGGAGAAGGAAATGGGAGCCATGCCCCCTGCCAGTGCAGCCTGAAGCTGGAGAGCAATTAACTTGGCATTTTAAACAAGGGCAGAGGAAGCAGGAGCCACAGGACTGAGTCAGCACATTGGAGAGGCGGGTGCCAAGCGGCTGGCTCAGCTCGTTAGCAGGACAGGGCTGAGCCAACGAGAAACAAGGTCAGGGAGGAGGGGGTAGGAGCCCCAAATGGTGATGGGGGTCCATGTCAGAAAGATGGCTGCAGGCCCCTCCTCATTCCCTACCTTCCAGCCAACAGGGATACCACCCTGGCTGCCAAGGCCACCAGAACAGCCTTCACGCTCCCATTCCCCCCTCTTCCCAGCAGCCCACCAATCAGCAAACATGCTCCACATTCTATAAGTGCCTGACAACTGGGAGGCAAGGGGACAAATGTCCCCTGTCCTCCACCCCACCACACACACACACACACACACACACACACACACACACACACACAGAGTAGTTGGCCTCCCAGGAAGATACCACCAAGGCCTGGTACCTAAGGAGAAGCAAGGAGCTGGAAAGGACGGAGGAGTAGGGCTCGGGTGGCCTAGGAGACTTCATGGAGGAGGTGGTCTTTTTACTAAGTATACTTAAAATAAGTTCTGCATACTCTGCCTTTTTCCAAAAAGGAAAAACAACAACAACAACAACAACAAAAAAGCCACTGAACCCAGCCACCTGCCAGGTGCTGGAGGCATTACCCACATTACCTAAGATCCTTACACCAGGGCGGAAGATTCCTCTTAGCTAGGAGGAAAGAGAGGCCAGGGGCTTACAGGACTCGCCCTTGCCATGCACAGGTACTGACCCTGTACCCATTTAGAAATGAAGAAATGGAGGATCAGAAAGACCCAAGGTCACAGGTGGTAAATACAAGAGCCAGGGCTCAGAACCTAAAGTATATGTTTCTAAAACTCATGCCTTCTGTCTCTAAAAGTAGTGATGGTGAACCTGACAGCACCAGGCTAACTGCCTCCTAAGTCTTCACCAATTACCAAATTCAAAAATATCAGTGACACCAACAACGAAAAAATAGAAAGGGAAATCAGAGAATCGATTCCATTTACTATAGCACCAAAAACCATAAGATACTTAGGAATAAACCTAACCAAAGAAGTCAAGGATCTATACTCGAAGAACTACAGAACACTCATGAAAGAAATTGAAGAAGACACAAAAAGATGGAAGAGCATTCCATGCTCATGGATCGGAAA
>PITA01007898.1:0-80966 GCA_004023965.1 Spilogale gracilis
AAGATTCTGGTCCTGAATGTGTCCTTCAGTTATATAAAGCCCTTCGCCCTGGCCAGATCGCATGCAACAAGGTAGGAAATTAGCCATATTGCAGTGAAGAGCGTCCAGTACCTCCTCAGCAAAGCAGCCCTCTTTGTTTTCAGCTGCGCAGCACTTCTCCACAAAGGCTCCAAAATCCCCCAGAACAGTTTTCAGTTGTTCCTCAGTTGCCTTTGGCTTGTGTTTCAACAGCTCAACAAGTGCACTGCATTTGAATGAAAACAAAACAACAACAAAAATCAGATAAAAAGCCGACTTACATCAAGAAAGGCATGGAATGAGTCAATCGAGTGATTAAAAGGTACAGCACAGGGAATACAGTCAGTGGGACTGTAATAACATCGTGTGGTGACAGACAGTAGCTGCACTAGTGGGAGCACAGCATACTGTACAGACTTGTCAAATCTCTATGCTGTATACCTGAAGCTGATGTAATATTGTGTTCAACAACACATCATTTTTTTTAAAAAGGCAAAAAGAAAAATAGAGATGGTAAAGACACTTGTATTATTGTTTAAGTTTATAAGTCTTGGAGCCAGGCAACTCTGAGCTTGAGGCCCAGGCTTACCACCATAAGCTTTAATATCCTCATTTGCTGAATGAAGAGAATAAAAGCCACCTTTATAGGTATGGTGAAGGATCAAATGAGATAATCGATGTAAACTGTTCAACATCTGTAGTATCAATAAATCTCAGTAAGTCAATAGATCTCTTTCCAGTAAATCTCTGGAAAGGATATGTCATTGCATTTAGGCATTATTCAGATTTTAGAAGTTATGCCACATTAAAAAGAAAAAAGAGTTATACCATGTTGAATTGAATTTCTAGTGAGTTAAGAGCTAAAATTGATCCTTAAAAGCTTAATTTTCCTGCGAGACTCCATTTAAAAAGTTTCTAATCTGAGAGTATTTTTGGTCTGTGAAATTTACCCCACTTAGTGAATACTGGGGAGGCCATAGGTAATAAAACTACCCAACTTATGGGAGCTGGTGATTCTTTATCATTGACATCCATGGAGATAGTAGTGCTAGAGAGAGGGGTTTTCCAATATTACTCATAAGTCTATGGCTATGATTAAAACCCCCGAGATGATAACAACCTTGCTAAATTTCATGCACGTCTAACCCCATAGCAAGAGAGTGTAGAGCCTCAGAACTCATTTTTCTCGATGTTTTTCACCCAACTTGCATTCTCAAAAGGTATATGTTGAGGATTTGCCTTGCCTCTGGGTTGCCATAGAACAAACTTAAAATAACCATTCATGCCTAGAAATTAATTCTCCTATGATTTCTACTAACCAATTTGCCATTTGCACAAATGCATCAGTTAATTGTTCATCTTTTTCTACTGGACTTGTCTTAAGACATTATTCCACTGTAACTTTTATCCACAAGATTATTCTAAATGATTTGTAGGGAAGATTCCAATATACAGGTTTTTTGCTAAGAAAACAAAAATCTGTCCATTTTATTCTTGACATTTTTATCAGCTTACTAAGACCAATACTTAAACACTATTTTCTAAAGAATATAATCACTACTTCAGAAAAAGTTACACATTTCGTTTTACAATTCTCACTCTCAAGACTCTAAATGCTTACAGTAATGAAACACTACTCACGATTGTTTCTTGACTTGTTTCTCAGCATCGGGAAGTGTGCATAAATCTGCATGGAAGGTGAATGTTTCAGCATGAAACTCTTTGGGAACATATGTCTCATCGACTTCCAGACCAGAAAAGCATGGTCGTCTGTTCACCAAGGACTCGGAGCAGCATTTGGTGACCCTCTCGCTCACTGGGGTCTTCTCGTGCAACACACACAACCTGTTCAGGACCAGGGACAGCTAAAGGACAGGGAGAGGAGAGCAGACATTCAAAAGAAGTGTAATGGCTTTCCTTTTACTTTCCAAAAGACCAAAATATATGTTATATTTTAACTAGCAATACTGAATCCAAGGTTGATTGGAGGAAGTGATTTGCTTCACATTAGAACTATAGATAATGAGGGACTTTTTAAAAGTATTTATTCTTTATGTTTACTTTTTAATAATTCACTTGAGAAAATAACTGGTTGAAATAATTTGACACCGTGAGTTCTCAGATATGTATTGAATTGGGAAGGAAAAAGTCTTACATGGATACACATTTTTAAAAGAACCTAAAGAATATGAAAGTTTTTTAAGTGCCAGGATGAAACATTGAAAATTCATACAATTTTTGTCAATTTATCATTTTGGGGATCCTGTACAAATCCTCATTCAGAGTAATAGAGGTGACCGAGTCCTGGCTGCCACTACAAAATACACACACACACACACACACACACACACACACACACAAGTGCATGCACACACATATTAGTTCACCCTGTTTCTGAAAGATGACTTTGTCCATATCTAAAGGCCAAAATTCATCATTATTAATTTATTATACTTAAAAGACTTACATAATCTTCAGCACAGGACATTCTTTCTGATTCAGGTTTCTTACAACACTTGGTGCCCACTTTTCCTAGTTTTCTTGAGACCTCCACGAGAGTTGGAGTTGACACTTGGGGAACTTTCTTGGTGTAACGAACTAAGAGCCTGTAACAAAATTTATGTTTTCAGCCAAGCAAGAAACCATCTTTCTCTAACATAGTAGGTCAAGAAGAGAACACTTAGGCAAAATTAACAAAAATGACTTTCCATCGATAAAATTATCTTTGTCTCCAGGTTGGTTGGTTGGTTGGTTGAATACTATGGAGGAAGACCTTGTCCTGATTAACTAGTTAATCTTATCTTTGTTTTCACCTATGCTGTATCATCTTAGGAAAGTGACTTATTATAATTCAGTGACATGAATATATGTATTTATTGCTTCTTTCTTTCCATAAAACATACTGAAGTCTTAATATATATCAGCACCATGAAATTTGAAAGGTATGTATAAGTTTTCTCATCTATAACATGGGGAAAATTATATCTGACTCATAAGGATGGTGCAAGTATTAAATTAAAATAAAGTAAGCAATCAACCTGGCATAGTATCTAGCACATAATAATCACTTACTAAGAATTCCAGTCACCACCAAAAGTCATGTCTGACTACAATCTGCTCAAAGGAAGAGAAGCTATCTGGTTCACTGTTGTTATAGCTAACACCTACAGTAAGAAGAGTGTTAACATATGTAAACTGAACAATAGATATCAACTGAATAATGTATCTCTTTTTTTTTACTGTTGCTTAAATTTTTTTTTCCAGTGTTCCAAGATTGAATGATGTATCTCTTATCATTACCTCCAAATATAAGGCTCTATGTGGGTCAGGACATTAGTCCATCGGCTTTTTTTATATTACTTCTTGAGCTACTATTATTTAAAGCCTACCATTTCCTCCTTTGTAAATCATTGCTACATTTTGTTTGCCTATAAGCTATTCCTTAACCTTCATGGGGCATCCTCATTTCCTATATTCCACAATTTGCTGTTTTCCTTTCCAATCTCAAGAGGCCAATTTTTTAAACTGCACTCAAATATAGGCCTCTCCATCCCATTAACCATTTTATCTCTCTCTCTCTAGTCTTTTTTGTTGGAGAGAGATTAGAAATATATACTGTATTATCATGATTAAAATTTCCATGATAGGTGGTATATATATATTAAGTCTTAAATAATTACAGTTTGACCAAGGGAAAAAATCAACTGATAAACAAAAATACTTACGCATTTTGGAAACCATACTCTCCAAGTTTTTCAAAAAGTTCACAGTTTGTTTTGACTAAATTCTGAGGCTCTTCCACAAGAGGTTTAAATTCATCAAGCTGAAAGATAAAAGAATTGTGTTGACAGAATTTTACCTGAGGACACATACAGATTCTTTTTCACCACTCTAGGCAGAGTGAGATCCTTCCTCCTTCTGTCCAAAGTCATGTAATTAGACCTTTGATGCCAAATCTATCACAATATGGCCATACCATTTATTTGGCAAGAGTGTACCATATAAGAGGTTAAGACTACTCGGGCTCGGGAGTGTCACTGCTGGTGTTTGAGCCAGGCCATCCGACTCATTTTCTAACTGTGTGATTATACCTCCCATCTCCAATCTGCAGAACCCTCACTGCTAAAATGGGGATTAACAAAAAAGAAGGCGGAAAAGGAGAAATAAAGAAAAAAATGGGGATGAAGATGGTATTTACCCCGAGAATTGTTCTACAAACCACCTGAGCTAATGAAATTAAAACAGTGCCTGGCAGATAATAAAAGCTTAGTAAATGACAGCTATGGCTGTATCATTATTAAGGCATCTCACCAGATGGATTCTGAGCTCCCTGAGATGAGAGATGTTTACTTTGCTCATCAGCTCCAGTATGAGGCCTGGCATATAGTAGGTTCTGGATAGAGGATAGAATAACTTTCCTGTGATTCTGAAGTTTAGAAACCACTATATAAGCCGTGAGTGCTAAATAGCTTAAACATGTTAAAATCCTCATAAAGCATAATTAAATATGGCAAAAATCTTCAAGGTTTCCTTTCCTTACTTAAGGTCTTATAAAGCAATTCTTACACTTTTTCCCCAGAATCTGAAAATATTCTAAATGAATAGATTTCACGATCTTCCTTAAGATGCTGATTCTTGATATTTGGTAAATCTTGGAATCTGGTTAACTTTCTATCTAAGTTAAATCTCTTAATTAACACTTCAATTTATCTTATTTTGTCCTCAGGAGTGTAAAAAAGAGAAAAAAACGTGGTCAAGGTTTTGTGAAATTAGACAATGCTCCCTTCAGATCTTTTCTTTCTAGGCTCTTCTAGGTCTTAGAAGTTAGAGCTATTTTTCCTGTAAGGTTTAAGAGCACAGAGTTGAAACCATGTCAAGAAAAGGTCTAAATTGCACTGTGTAGCAATTCGCATTGTTGGATTACTTTTCTTTCTCCCTATTAAGGATCATGAGCCGGAGCGCTACACTGTTTCCCATGAAGGAACCTACCACTTTGCCGTAGCAGCTAGGAGGATCATCGGTGGCACAGCACTTCTCCAGAGTGGCTTCATATTCCTTGGCAAGTCTCAACAGCAAAGAGACAGAGTACTCAGGATGCCTTCTTGAATATTCATACAAAAACCTAATTCAGATGAAAATAAAATAGATTTCACTGGGCTAATGAACAAGAAAGACCACATAACTCACCTCAAGGGTAATTCATACCCCCAAGGTCTGAATAGACTCCATGCAGGGAAGCTTAGTGACTAAGGGGCTGCAGTTCAGAATTAAAGCTACCTGCATTCAAATCCTGTCTCTACCGCTTAGTTTACTATATCACCTTAAGCAACTTATTAAAACCATCAGTCTTAGTTGCCCTCTCTGTAGCATGTGGACAATAACAATACCTATCTCATAAGATGGTTTGTGGGAAATACATGATGAAATCTTTGCAAAGCACATGCTGTCTGGCACATATTAAATATCTGATGAGTGACATCTGTTATTATTATGTATATTTTTATAATTTGGACTAGATCTCAAAAGGTTCTGACAAATAAATAGAGATATATTCTTGAATTATTCTTTATCCTCTTTGTAGGAGTGAAGTCTTGAAGGGTACATGATTATGGAAAATATATAGCACACATTACACTATTATAATCTAACAATAAAAATGCAAAGTTTACCACCACACTTCCTGACTACATATAATCATTTATTTTGTCACTTAATTTCATGCTGCCCTGCTATGTTACTGTACTTCTGGTCTGTTCAACCAAATATAAAACGCCTGGCAGCAGACTGTGTAATCCTCTTATACTTCCTTATATAGATAAATGACAGGTTTATCTAGATAGATAGATAGATAGATAGATAGATAGATAGATACAGAAATACAGAGATATGAAGATATATGAATATATTCACACATATCTATTGGAGTAAGTTCAAAGAATACTCTTTGAATGAATAATATGTCTTTAATTAATGTATACACAACATATTCCTAGAGTAATTCCAGGAATATCCCTGAAGAGAAAATGAATGAGGTTGGAATAAAGATAGAAACTTTTATTTCTTCTCTTCTCTTCTCTATTCTCTTCTCTACTGATTGAGTTTTAGCCCTAAGCACGTATTAGATTATAATAATTTTTAAAACTAACCCATTTTCCCCCCAAATTTAAAAGCTAGGAGAGGGAAGGATAAAGAAGCATTGTAGACAACATGGAAATAACAATGTCAAAGGAAAGCCTAGTTTATCTTCCTGAATCCTGAGACCATCTAAAAACTATGGAAGGATTATTCCTTATCCACTTACGTGCCCAGGAACACATCTTTCGCCTCCTGATAGTTTTTGCAAACCTCCTTATCTTCAACAAAATCAGCAGCTAATGGGGTCAGGTCACCAGGCAACTCGTCTCTTTCCACCTCAGCAAGGCACTGTGATTTTTCCAACACAGGCTTATCACAGCATTCCTTCAGTTTAGTGGAGATTGAATCCTGATTTTCACACATGTACTTGGCCAGATCTGCCTATAAGCAAGTCAATAAAAATTTTTCAATGTAAACTGACATCATTGTACTTTCTCCCCAGACCTTTATTATGTTGGCAAAACATGTTTACTGTATTCTAAAACCATACACATACTAACATGACTTCTATAAATACTTTCAGTCGATGTTCTTAAGACTAGAGACTCAGAACTACTAAAATATTTCCACTTAATTACAAACGACTGGTCAGTAACAAGGTCCCATCTCAGTTATTATCAATCTTATATTTTGACTCTCAAGTCATTTAAGTTTCTAAATTAAAACTCAGTACTATTCTTCTAAATAGTCCCATCAGGCATTTTGAAACCAAATGATTAAACAAAATGTGAGAGATCTTTGAAAAATTAGTCAGAACCATAGTCATAAGCCCTACTTACACATGTAAAATCTTTGCCTTAAATTTTCCAGAAAGTATTCTGAGAGATTAAGATGCTGGTATTTGGTCATATTTTTAAGTTTGGAGAAAAGTGATGTCATGCTAAATATGTATATAGTTAACACAGATGGTTAACTAAGAGAGAATATAAAGCGGGGGGGACTACATCTCTTTAGATAGTAGCCCTTTTCCAACTCTACCCACCTCCCAAGAATGTCTTCTTAGAAATCTCCCTTTTTTTTTTTTGTAGCAGCTGTCCTACTTCAGTGTAAGCCTTTGTCCACACAAAATGACTGAATTAGTGAATGTATTTGTCAGATCATTTAGTGAGTGGGATAGCCAGGTTAAAACAAAGCAAAACGAAACAAAAAAAACCACAAGGCGGGGAAAGAATTGAGAAGAGGAGGTGTAGAAAACAATCTCAACCCACTGTCGGCTTCATGGATGATACTAAGCAAATGCATCCTACGAACTGAAGCGTGTAAGTTAGTACAGAGCAGATTGTGGATTCTTTACCCTGTCATCTGCACATTCAAGAAGGTCACCGTGGCAGCATTCCTTGTGGACTTTGGTAAGATCTGTCACCAGTTTGGAAACCTCTGCAAAGTCAGCTTTGGGGAATCTCTGGCTCAGGAGAGCTACTGACCTAAAAAGAAAATTCTCCCATGAAAACATGATTAACATGCAATATTTTACATCAAAACATTAGGGAAATACTATGCAAAATAAGAAAATTCAGGACAAAATAACATACAGATGTTGTAAAATCCATTTGTTTTTATTTTAATGCTAGTTCTGAATGCCATGGTTATCTGAGGGCAAAATGTTTCCTTAAAGGACAATTAGCCAATGTAAGAGTGTGTGTAGTAGATAGAAGTCCAGCGATTCATAAAAGTGGAAATCAAAGAGAGATTCTAAAAGAGGCAACATGGGGAGAGCCATCAGGTTTGGAGCCCAGACCTGACTTCTAGATCCAGCTTTATCACTCATTAGCAGCGGGATCCTACGCAAGTTACTTAGCCTCTCTGAACCTCAGCCTCTACGAGGTCACGGCAGCATGCTAAACTGAAGGACTGATGTGAGGATTAAATCAGCTAATCCATATGAGAGCATTTTATAAACTGGAACCAAGACATTGATCCTGCATAACATCTAAGTTTCCTGACAACATGGAAAAGGCTAATATCCACATGCTTTCCCAAATCATGTCAGCTGCTCCTAAATCAGATCAAAGCTGCTTCTTCCCCCAAACCAATCACAGCCTGTTTAAACTGCATTTCGTTTCATGTTGGGGTTGTTTTGTTTACTAATTTAGTTAGTTGACTGTGGTGGTGGTGACGGGGGTAGGGATGGCAGCAAAGGTAGCTCAAACGATGGTTTCTAGAGAGCTTGCAGGATGCCTATTATTTTCATTTTATCTCCTGTTGCTGTCAATTTATTGTTGACTAGCAAGTGAGGGGTGGGGAAGGGGATTTTTTATGGCTTAGAAATTAAAGGATGTTCCTAGAACCAGTGAAGTAATATAAAAGCAAAGACCCAGACAGAGGCCCAGACAAAACCAAAGGATTACCAACAGAGCTAGAGCTATGAGAAAATGAGAACTAAGCTTGATGGCTAAATTTAATTACCAGAACATAAAAGGAAAGAACATTTCCAGGTAATTGGTGTTGTTTGAGGGGATAAAATTAAGTAGAAGACCCTGATGACTGCTCTATAAGAAAGAGTGGATCATTAGAATAAGGTCCCTAGGCTTTCTAAGTAAGTGGAGTTTAAACCCCTGTTCTAGAAGGACAAAAAAAGATACCTTCTAAATTCTGTGACTACCTAAAAAAAATGATAAAAAATAATGAGGAATTGTCTCTGATGCTCTGATGTTCACTATTGTCAAATTTCTACCTTCTAAACAACCAGGAAGATGTATATGAAAGTACCAGGAAGATGTATATGAAAGTATATGAAAGTACCATATAAAATACCATATAAATGTACATTTTTGTCAACTGAACCATAACCATTTATATCATCATAAATATTCAAACTAAGTTTAAAATACCATGCTTTTGGGGGCGCCTGGGTGGCTCAGTTGGTTCAGCAACTGCCTTCCGCCCAGGTCATGATCCCAGAGACCCGGTATCAAGCCCCGCATCAGGCTCCCCGCTCATCAGGAAGCCTGCTTCTCCCTCTCTCACTCCCCCTGCTGTGTTCCCTCTCTGGCTGTGTTTCTCTCTGTCAAATAAATAAAATCTTTAAAAAATAAATAAATAAAATACCATGCTTTGAAGGCTCTATCTCCAAATTTCTGGAGGCTGGCACACTTGAATCTTTCTTTGGCAGATGAAACCAGTACTTTTTCCCTCAAAGCCTCAATCTGCAAAAAGAAGTGATTTGGGAAAAATTAGAGAAGGAAAGTTCTATGCAAAACACTCCTTTATAAGTTCAGATGAGATCGTTCCAAGTTAAAATTTAAAGAGATGATTTATACCTAAATTCCCAAGTGCCCACTATTGGCAAGTAACTATTTTGTTATGCAGAGGGAGCAAAATCAGTCCGGTCCTGGTGGAAGCCTCTAGGTAGTTAAGAACCAGAACAGAGACACTGCCAAGGAAAAGGGGGCTGACAGGAAATGTGGAAGAACCGAATCCACTAATATCTCAGAAAACATGACTTTGCTGACTTCTCCATTTTGCATATAATTTACCTCAACCCCTCTTCCACCAGCTCTCATCACATCACTAAACTCCCTAGAAGACAGACGAAGGCTTTTTTGACCATGTAAAGGAGTTTGTATCAGAGATTCAAATCCCCTAAATCTAGCCCTAAGATGCTCAAAGTCTGAGGTTTGATCTGAGCTGGCCCCCCTGCTCTTCGGGAGAGTACCTTGGGTGTCAGGCAGGCAGCCTTATCCGCAGCGTGGCAACATTCTGTCAAAACCCCTTTGTATTGCTGAGCATAGTAAAGGAGTTCTGGGGCATAAAAGTATGGATGTCTTCTGGCAACTTCATACAGGTATCTTTATTTTCAAAAGGAAAAGCAAGCAGTGATTTTTCTATAGCAAACAGTAGTACGGGAATCATTGTAATCAACATTCTCATCTAATTTACCAGTCAGTCTCAATGTGCACACCATGACCTTGCCTTTGTCATTCTGTAAGTCCGTAAAAGGTTGAACTTCTATGGATAAATTATGTACATGCATATATATAAGCCTTATATATATGTACACACATAGGTATAAAATAGTTAAACTTCAGGGGCATAATGTTTTTGACTAAAATGAAATCAGTTCTGAGAATAACGAAATATATATCGTCATAATATTTTAAAACAGGTCAATCTCCTTTTTTTTTTTTTTTAATACAGATCATGTCCTGTTTCAGTGAACTCCAAAAGCTCTTTGATCCCATTTCTTTTCATCCTGGAGAATTTCGTAGTATCAAATATTACTGCTTTGAAAATTGTCATTAGAACAAAAGCTTCTAAGCCTTACTGTCGAGAATATTTTTATGTAGTTATGGTTATAATCAGTCTCGACCTTTTTCATAATTTTTTGTTTTGAAGCATAAAAATCAGATGACTTACTTTCCAAGAAACAAATCTTCATTTTCCTGAAAGGAGGAGCACATGGCATCGGGCTCGGGGGGCACGAGCAGAGGGAAGCCGGGGTTATCATCTTTGTGCTTCAGGAAGCACTCATTTCTCTCAGGCTCCTGTTTCTCACAGCAGTCAGCCATTTCACCATAGTTTTCACGAAGAGAAGCAACTGAACACAGTTTATCTCCGAAGAGAGTGTGCTAGATGGAAGAGAGCAGTATAAAAAATTGAAAGCATTGGTAAACCTTCATTAGGAAATAGACACACATACTTTTTTCTCAAGGTTAGAGACTTTCCCTTGATTTCACCATCTAGGGATTTTCATAGGAATTGACCATCACCTGACTACTTAGGGTGGGCTGGACAGAAGGGCAACACAAAGGAATGAACATGGCTCCTATTGCTACCTAATGCTACAGGCTAGGAGAGCTGATTAAAAAAAAATCTCCACGCTGTTTTCTGAGGGCACGTATTGCATGGAGCACTGGGTGTGGGGCATGGGCAATGAATCTTGGAACACTGAAAAAATAAAATAAATTTAAAGTAAAAAAAAAAAGAAAAGAAAATAATTTGAAGCAGGGAACAGATTTTGTCACCGAGAAAGAAGGCACTAAAATGAATGTCTTCTGGAAAAATAAAAAAAATAAAAAATAAATAAAAATAATCCACTAAATAGCAGGTGAATTCACAGTAGGGAAGGAAGTATTCAGATAGTTTCTTATTTGATCTGCTCCTTTCCAAAAGATCCAACTTTTAAGTAGATGCCATTCAAAAACTGAGGAGTAACACAATTTACTGTATATTAATTATTATGTAAAATGTAGATCTTTTTTATTCTAGAAACATTTGTCTCCAAACATGTTCTATTAAATGTATTCTTTCTGTTCCCATTAATTTTTATTACAAAAGTAATTGGATCTTCAGGGAAAATATACAGCTGAAGACAGAATTTATTAATTTTCTGAAAAAAACACATTTTTTAAAATGTATAATTATAGCCATAACTCTGTGTTAAAAGTATCGAGTCATACTAATTATCTCTCTCCGATATGATGAATTTGAGAGACAGGACAGGGTGTTGCCGAGGGCAGGGAGGGAAAAAAATGAACCAAGATGGGACTGGGGAAGGAGACAAACCATAAGAGACTCTTAATCTCAAAAAAGAAACTGAGGGTTGCTGAGGGATGGTAGGGGAGGGATAGGGTAGCTGGGTTATGAAAAATTATAAATAAAAAAATAAATAGCAAGGGGAAAAAAGTAATGAGTTAAAGTACTGATTCTACCTTGAGGGAGAGATACATAGAGAGAAAGAAATAAGAGGAGAAGATTTTGGTGATAAACACTGGCCTTGCCCCAGAAAGGTATACACAGGCTGAGTGGTAGGAGAAACATAAACCTCTCCCTGAACTGAACACCTACGTGGAACTACCAAAAGTTCAGAGTCCTTCAAAATGAATAGATGCCCTGATTTTTTACTCTGTGTAAAAACATAACTATCCCTAAAATGAGGACTATATCACTCTACTATTATTTTACCTAAAAAAATAAAACCAATACGGAAATCAGATGAGTATCTCTGGAAGATAAAAACCATGCTCTCACTGTCAACCTCAATGAAAAGAAATCAAACCTCAGATTTTAGAAAGAGACTTTTACACATCACAAATTTCCATTTAAATACACTATAACTTGTGTGTGGTCTTCATAAGGAAATGTTTTTAAAACTGTGGGTATAGGGGCGCCTGGGTGGCTCAGTTGGTTAAGCAACTGCCTTCGGCTCAGGTCGTGATTCTGGAGACCCGGGATCGAGTCCCACATCGGGCTCCCTGCTTAATGGGAAGCCTGCTTCTCCCTCTCTCACTCCCCCTGCTTGTGTTCCCTCTCTAGTTGTGTTTCTCTCTATCAAATAAATAAATAAATAAGATCTTTAAAAAAAAAAAACAAAACTGTGTGTATAGCTAGAATATCTCTGTCATAGAAGAAACAAAACTATCCCCACTTCTGAGAGTTTCTTATGAATCAATAATGGAGGAAACAAAAGTGGAATTATTTTTCCTTTGAAATAAGCAGGATTACATAGAAGAAGAAGAAATAATATTCCAAATCAAAATGTACTTACAAGGGATTTGCCACAGTTGGCCCCTGACTGGTCAGCAGCACAACCTTTTGCAAACTCAGTCACTTCCTTCACTAATTTCACATGTTCTTCAAATGGGCACTTCTGGAGATACTGAGAAAAGGCAACCAGCACCCTGAAAAAAATGACATAGAAAAATGTAGCACGGGGTGCCTGGGTGCCTCAGTCGGTTAAGCATCTGCCTTCAGCTGAGGTTGTGATCCCAGGATCACAGCTCAGGTTGTGATCCGGGATCACCTGAGCCCTAAGATGGAGCCCAGCATGGGGTTGTCTAATCAGTGGGGAGCCTGCTTCTTCCTCTCCCTTTACTTCTTCCCCTGTGTGCTCTCGCTCTCTCTCTGTCTCTCAAGCAAACAAATAACATCTTAGAGAGAGAGAGAAATGTAACATGATAAAATGTTAATATAAAATAGCTTGCTATGCTGGACAACAAACTGTGTCCATATATGTTCTATATTTTATACATCTCACCATTAACTAGAAAGTCTCTTCACATCAACTGCTATCTGAAGCCTGACCTGGCATATGTGGCTTTCTGAGCTAAGTGGACATGTATATACACCATGTTTAAATACATGTGTGTGCCTGTCAGTAGATGTAAAAGCATAAAGCAGGCAAGCAAAATGTATTCTAAATAAATCTAATTGTTAAGACTAGGGACATGGCATAGGCTCTTTGACTAAAACCAAAAAACAAAAGCCACATACACACACACCTCTCGTGTAATCAGGCTATAGTATGAGATTGGCCTTTAAACAATAAAAGCCTTTATAAATTATATTATATATATTATATATAAATTATATTATAATTGGCCTTTAAACATAATTTTTTCATTTTTTACTAGATTTAAAAATATTAAAAAGTTCTCAAGAAACCAAAGACCTATTTGCTAAGCAAAGGAATTTAGTAAGCGAGCCACAAAAGGAACCATATATTAAATTCTTTCTCACCATGCAGGTTATGAAAGAGTTCTGGAGCTACACTGTCCAATACAGTAGCCAGTAGCCGCATGTGGCTGCATAGATTTAAATAAATCAAAATTAAATGCAACTTTAATTTCTGACCCTTAGTTACACTTGCCACATTTAGAGTATTCAAGAGCTACATGTGGCCAGTGGCTGCCATATTGAGCAGCACTGATGTAGAATACTTCCATCAGTGCAGAAAATTATGTTGGATAGGATTGTTCTAGAATATGGACTCTGATGTCATGGGAATATAAGAACTTCAGAGTAATCACCACCACTATTAGAGACATTAAATTTGACTGTTCAGTATTTTAACTTACAAGCCTCTGAAATGTTCTTCTCCCAAATCATTGTACCGATGAGCAATCTCACTCTGTTCTGGAGAGGAATAAAGAAAAAACAAAACAGATTTGTTTCCATTCTGAAGAAAACAACTTGGTTATGATGTTACTTTTTGTGTTTCTCTCCATGTGCCTTAGTATTCATTTGCTCCAAAATATTGGCCTTGGATCCCTACAGAAAATCTTGGGATGATGGTAAACTACTTCTTCTATGTTAAAACAGACAAGTTATTCAATCACCCATGATACTATTTGAAAAATCATTAAAATAATTTAATACGTATAACTTTATATTCAAACTTGGATAAGATCTATTGCTCTTGTGGTGTCTATTAGCAGCTTCTGGGAGGACAGTCTAAAATGAAAAATGTGAATATAAGTTCTATTTAGAAGATTAGCAACACAGGTTGTGGATCTATGAATTCTAACATCAACTATATTCTGTGAAGTTTAAGTCACTCTGCCTAAGTTCCTTTATGTGCATTTTTTTCACTTAGGATGCTAGAAATATATTAATAAGATAACTTCCTGGGCACCTGGGTGACTCAGTCAGTTAAGCCTCTGCCACCAGCTCAAGTCATGATCTCAGGGTCCTGGGATGCTCAGTGGGGAGTCTGTTTCTCCCTCTCCCTCTGCCTGTCCTCAGCTGGTGCTTGCTCTCTCTCTCTCTTTCTCTCTCACTGTCTCCTTCAAATAAATACATAAAATCTTAAAAAAAAAACTTCCTGAGGGATCACAGATACAAAATATTATCACCATCTAGAAATATATGCTAAAGGAAAACACTTCTTTAAAGATGCAAGGTTTTCTAAAATTTTCTCTAACTAGGAAAATAAAGCAAAAATTGAACAATAGGAAAATAGAATTCTTACGTGCTTCTCGACGAGTCACGCCCCTGGAATAAGCAGAGCTAAAGAGAAAGAGGAGGGAAATAATAGTTACCCACTTCATTGTGCCAGAGGCTTGTGGGGTTGACAGAAAAGGTAGGACGAACAGAGGGAAATTCGCACTAATATACTTCTTTAACCAATAATTGTAGATTATTAACCAGACTCATCTTTGTATCTCATTGGCCCCCGACTGATTACAAAATTCATATTATTCTTGCCAAAAAAAATTGTTTGACTAAATCCGTTGCGTATGTTTGCCATCTGGAACTGTTTTCTCTACAAGACCTTGTCAATTCGTTAGTTATGTAAAACATCTTATCAAATTTTACATAAGAGTTTAAACGATTTGTTCCTAATATTCATTACCATGTTCTTTAACAGTGATTTACCATTTGACATTTTAATTTTTACTATTTGTAAAATTCAAACCAAACCAATGACTTAGCTTGGAATAAGACTTAATAAAAGAACTAAATTTTGAACTGTATCTATTATTAACTCCAGGTACACTTTTCAATAGGTAATGAAAAATTCACACACACACACACACACACGAGGGCTTCTATGTCTTTTTCACTCTCTTAAAACTGTTCTGTTTTAAAAAAGCTGATGTTGCCTCAAATGCAAAGAAAAAGCCACAAGAAAGAGCCACAGGAACAATAACAATGAAAATGGATGTTCAGAAGTTCTATACTCCCATCCCAGCTCTGGCCCACATGTGATTTAGGTCCTCTAGTAAGGTACTTAGATAATAACGTAGGCATATCTCATGGAATTTTCAGTTAAGGAAATATGGGGAAGAAAATGGACACAATGACAGTAATGACAATCTTTGCCATAAAAAATATATATAGAATAGGAGCATCCAGGTGGCTCAATCGGTTAATTGTCCAATTCGATCTCAGCTCTGATTTTGACCTCAGGGTCATTAGTTCAAGCACCGTGCTGGGCTCCACACTGGGCATGGAGCCTACTTAAAAAAAAAAAAAAAAGTGTGTGTGTGTGTGTGTGTGTGTGTGTAGCAGGTTGAGCCTTGATTACACCTCTACAGGTTACAAAGATGATTTTCAAAAATATTTTTTCAAACTCCTTCCCTTACTCTCCCCACACAAGATTCTGATCTCTACCTATGAAGGGCTACTCCATATCTGCTCTTCTGCTTTAAAGATAAAGAATCACAAATTTCAACCAGTAGAAAAATTGATTTTCTCTAATACTACAAAACAATAATTAGTTTCAAGCAGTCAATTCACTTAATTAAGTGATTGTGTCTGTCAATACTGTCAATCAAGTACCCGATGGCACATACAGGCACAGAGACTAACAAATACTGAAGAGATACAAATACATCATTTTTTTGTATTCAGTCACATGATGAAAGATATATACTTTCCATGATCATATTTTATTTTATGTCATTTTCAGGTAAGGGTGCTAATTAAATAATCAAACACAGAAGAGACTATAAGATACATAGAAGATAGGAGATAATAAATGATGATGATAGATAGATGATAGATAAATAGATAGAAAGATAGATAGATATCCCTACCAATGGCGGTCAGCTTTCCCTGGTTGCCTCTTAAGACCCTCTGTTTTTGATTGTTTTAATCAGACTGCAATTTGCTGCTGCTCCCCAAACACAGAGCATTTTCCTATTGGGGTATTGCTTTCCAATGGGTTGCTTCTGTGGGCTCCCTCCCCCAGTCCTTTGTCTTCAGATATCACTCCAAGCATTCTCACTCCACTTTACCTCTTTGCTGATGTTCTTCTTCCCCCATAGAGATACAGAAGTGTGTAATATTACATTTCAGGCTGATTTTATGGGTTCTCACAGTGTTTTTGAGAGTATTTAGCATACTTCAGGGGACCTTTGAAATGGGGACACCTACTTTTCCACCTTCTTGCCCCTCCATAGAAAGATAGATAGATGATAGATAGATAAATGATAGATAGATAGATAGATAGATAGATAGATAGATAGATAGATAGATATGGAGTTTTTTAAGTAGCACAAGGGAATCCTGCATAATGGAGTCCAACTTATCTTTCAGACTGCAGATGAACAGAAATTAAAGAATGTCTGTCTGTGGAATTGTTCCCCCTGGAGAAAGCTATATTAAGTCAGAAAGCCTATATTAGAAAAGAAAAAAAGGATACTATTCTTTCTCCTATTTTAAATAGAAAAAATAATTCCTTTTTTATAAATTATATTTAATTTCTTTTTGCTTCCAAAAATGAGGAGGCATCTTATATTTGAAGTTTGTGTCCAACTCAAGGTTTTCTTTATATAGCTCCTTGAGGAAGGCTTGATCAAACATGCTATTCATATCATTGAATGTAATTGTATTGCTAATTCACAAAACCAGGCCTTTGCATGCACACATATACTTTGTTCATGTTCTTTCATTCAACAGATGAAAATAATATTAATCTCATCATCTACTTTGCACAGCAATACTATATGATAATACAATAATAAATATAGAACACCAAAAAAATCAAATTCATCATTGTTCTAGAAACCTAAAATTGATTTTCCTTTATTTAATGAAGATCCCATAGTTTTCAATCCCATAATTTCAAATATAAAATTGACAATGCCTGAATTTTTCCTTACAGTAGCAATAAGGTGTTTCCATGGATATATCCTTATTAGAAATTAGTAGATGGTTGAGAAATAAAATATTTAATTCTTAACACTATCTGCATGCTTAAAATCCATCTTAATTAATAAGAAACCCTTGAACATTTACATTTTGTGGACTCCCATAGTAAGAGTTCCTATATTTATCTTCTATTAGTTCTGCATGTACATTCTATACTGAAAGAAATAAAACCACATAATTGTTAATTATTTCTAAATATTCTGCTCTTTAAGCTTTTAAACTCTTATGTTTAGTTAGTCATCAAAGGATTCTGGCATGAGAGTAAATGTAAATGTTTAAACCAGGAGTTATAAATATGGCTTACAGAATCTAGTTTCTAAGTAAATAGGAGACTAGCTACAATGACTTTTAAATGTTTTCCCATTTTTGTGGAAGAAGTTTAAAAAGAGAGGGTGGTTAAGAAAATTACTTCATATGGAAAGAATACTAATATGCTGATCATTTAAAAGAGAAAAAATAGCTCAATTGAAATATAAATATAACTGGAAATTAAATCTGAGTTTTAATCTCTTTTGTCTTGTGCTTTGTTGTTTGTTTGTTTTTTTGACAGGATAGAAAAGGAAGTTTTGAAGCATATGAAACATCTCCTTGGACTAGTCCCTCACTTCCTTGTCACCTTAATCATAACCTTAAACCTATGCCTTTCCTCCATCATTAAGCATCTGCCTTCAGCTCAGGTCATGAGCCAGGGTCCTGGGATCAAGCTCTGCATCAAGATCCCTACCTAATGGAAAGCCTGTTTCTCCCCTCTCCAGCTTCCCCCGCTTTGTGGTCCTTCTCTCGCGTCTTCCTCTGTGTGTCAAATAAATAAATAAAATATTTTTTAAAAAATAAATTTTTTTTTAAAAAACCTATGCTTTTCTACTACCCTCTGGATTCTGGAAGGTTCTCAGCAAGTCATTCAATTCAGGCTTCCCTTAGCTGGCCATCTTCTTAGTCCAGTCCTTAATGCTCTCTCCCTCTGGACTAGAGCACTACCCCTGATGTGAAAGTAAATGTCTAATAACAGCCTCAGTATTTTAACAGAGAGTTTACAGAGACAACAGCTTAACCCAGATTCAATCCAAAATACAAGAAATTTGGATCCATTTGGAAAGAAAAATGAAGGCAAGAAAATCTTTTCTTACCCTTCTTCCTACTATCCAGTGGCCACATGCACATCCTTGCTATCATGCAGGGTTTGGACTGCTATGTAAGAAATACAGAAGAGTAGGGGCACCTGGGTGGCTCAGTCGGTTAAGCGACTGCCTTTGGCTCAGGTCATGATCCCAGAGACCTGGGATCGAGTCCCCCATCCGGCTCCCTGCTCGGCAGGAAGCCTGCTTCTCCCTCTCTCACTCCCCCTGCTTGTGTTCCCTCTCTGGCTGTGTTTCTCTCTGCCAAATAAATAAAATCTTTAAAAAAAATACAGAAGAGTAGACAAGCAGAAGACCATGAAGCATAAACTTAAGCAGTTTAATTTCTTATTCACTTGTGAAGGTAATTTCCCATTAAAAAAAAAACAACAACAACAAGAAAATAAATTGTCCAAAATGTAAATTTTCATAGATGTTTCTAATGCAAATTTAGAAATTTGTAATGTAATCCAAATATCAGTTGTCCCCTTATCTTCCTCCATAAGCCAATGTTCCCCCCAAATACCCACTTGCATTAATAAGAAATATAGAATTTGCTGGAGATATCGTGGAAGACAATGGGAAGAACATTTATATCATAAAAACCATACTAGATGACCATCTTTGGCTTATTCCATCTCTTAAGTCCCTCCCTCCAAAGCTCCCATGATGGAAGGGTCCCTTTTTTTCATGGCACAATGCCTTTCCTCATGGTAAAATAGGCTTGTGGAATTTACTTCAAATTTCACAACTTTTTACCATGCAGTTTAATTCAACTCAATGTCAATTTCTAGCTCCAAACTCAAACACACAGATCCATATAGATCACCATGCCATATGGGTCAAGTTGGATGAAATTATCTCTAAGGACTCTTCACCTTGAACATTCTCTGATTCCATATTTCCAGTATCACAGTCTCATAGAGTGACAAAACACCCTGACTGGTAGAAGGTAGAATGAACATATCAAGATAGGGAATTGGGATCCAAATTTGAGAATTTGTTCATTGCTGACCTGCCCAATGGCTCCTCAAGCATTACCCTCTATCTAGTTCAGGTTGACATTTTTAAGAAATAAAAAGATCTCTAAACTTGCCTCGTACAAGTAAAATGACGCTTTCCCATATCTTTTTATCATTTTTTTCATTCCAAGAAAAATATAGCTAATGTCTGAAAGTCATGATTATTCATTCTTCATATAAGTTAACATCCAACAGAATCTAAAAACGTATAAATCAAAATTAATACTAGTAATTCTTCTCTCAGAATAATAGCTATGGATGGAAATAAATGAATATGCTACTGAGAGTTTAAAAATGCTTAGCCTACTCATAGTCTATATTTTTTCCAAATGTAATTGAAGAGACTTACTTCCTAAAAAGAGGTTAAAGCTACAAAATTGGACTTTTTAAAATATCTTGCAAAACAACAAAATTTGGGTAGCTAAAGTATTCCTATGCTAAAACTTCAGTGGCTCATACACCTAAAGCTAATGTAACGTTGCATGTCAACTATACGCAAATTTAAAAACTAACGCAATAGATGAATGGATAAATAATGTGATACATATATGTGTGTGTGTTCACGTATATGTAGATATATGATATAATATTATTCAGACATAAAAAAGAATGAAATCTTGCCATTGAAATGACTGGGTGAGCTAAAGAGTATTATGCTAAGTGAAATAAGCCAATCAGAGAAACACAAATCCCGTATGATCTCACTTACCTGTAGAATTTAAAAAAACAAAACAAAGGGAAAAGAGAGAGAGAAACCAGGAAACAGACTCTAGAGAACAAAATGATGGTTACGAGAGGGATGGTGGGTGGGGGATGGGTGAAATAGATGATGGGGATTAAGCACACATTTACCTTGATAAGCACAATGTATTGTGTAGAATTGCTGAATCACTGTATTGCACACCTGAAACTAATATAACACTGTACATTAACTGCACTGGAATTAAAGTAAGAACCTAACTTATTTTTTTTATTATGTGATGTTAGTCACCATACAGTATGTCATTAGTTTTTGATGCGGTGTTTATGTATAACACCCAGTGCTCCATGCAATACATGCCCTCCTTAAAAAACTAACAAAAACTAACAACAACAAAAAAGCTTCAGTGGATCAAGTTTAGAAAGTTTTCACTGAAGTATGATTTCTTTTTCTTGATGCCTTCTACAGCTTAGAATTTGTTAGATGTTTTGTAATTTCCCAGTGCCAGACTAACTAAAACTTCTCTGGCCCACCAACCGGCTGAGCCTTAGAAGTTAAATCTTAAAATTATCATCAACTTTTCAAGCATCTATGTATGGGATAACATGAGGAAGTGAATTATCTGATATCCAAAAAAACTTGGAACTCTCAAGAAATATATCAAATAAATAATTGGCCTAGTTTCCTCTTTAAAGAGAAATTCATTTATAGCATGATTATTATAAACTGTATAATGTAAAAGTTTTCAAAATGATTTTAAATATAATTATTGCATATTTTGAATTTTTCAAAATTAGTTTTTCATTATATAGATACTGAAAGAACAAAACTCTTATTAGAATAATATTTACAGGACTAAAGTTTTTGTATGTAAATATAGTTCATTTAATAATAATTTATTGCAACAAAAGGATGCATTCAAGTAGCATAAAGAAATAACTTCAGGGAGACAAACCATAAGAGACTCTTAATCTCAGGAAATAACTGAGGGTTGCTGGGGGTTGGGGAGGGATAGGGTGGCTGAGTGATGGACATTGGGGAGGATATGTGCCATAGTGAGTGCTGTGAATTATGTTAGACCCATGAAGCAAAGAATATATTAAGTTAATAAAATAACAAAATAAAATAAAATAAAAACTTTTAAAAAAAGAAATAATTTCAGTAACACATGATGTCTATAATGGCATTCTTTCTAAAACACTTCTGATTTCATTATAAGATATCCAGTATATTTAACATCAATAGCTTAAAGTATTAGTGAAATACAATCAATTGCTACTTTAATTTAATTTTAATTGTATATTCACACTAAATATTCATTCATTAAAATTATATGAACTAATCTCACAGCATTTAATGTCTTAAAGGCAAATGACTGTTATTGATGAGTTCAAATTTCTCTTTGTGGTGACATGGAAAACTGGCAAAAAAATGCACATCAAGAAAGATGGTATCCAAAGCAAACATTGTCCTGGCATCAACAACCCACTATTTATTTAAGAACATCAGTGTTCTTGCTGACAGGGCACAATCCAGAAAATGTTTTATACCTATTTTAAATAGCACAATCTAGTCTTTCATTCATGCTAAAAATGTATCGACCACTGAAGGTGAAGTATTTCACCAATGTGGAACCAAAAGATTAATAAGACACAGTGGTTGACTTCAAGGAGCCCCTAATCTAATAAGGGAGATAGACACATAGAAAGATAATTATGATGAAACATTGTAAATCACTGTTCATGTAGGATAAAAGATACTTTATCCTGGGGTGATAAAGTAGTATCAGAGAAGCTCTAAACACAAAAGCAATCTCATGAATAAATAAGATGTATGGGCTCTTAACCTTTTAACCAACTGTAACTCAACAGACAGTATTTGCATTCTCTGGGTTCATTTTTGCTTGTGAAGTAACTCTTCCCAAAGACATGGAATGAGTAGGTATAGGACTAAGGGAAATAAGGAGAGTGTGAACATATGTAATTTCCAAATGTTTGTTAAAAGACCAAAATGCAGAAAGCAAAGAGTTAGGCTCCAATAGAAGAATTAGAAATTCTTTCAGGAATAAGAAAGAAAAGAAAGGCAGACTAGCAGGCAGAAAAAAAAAAAAAAAAAACAGAATTTGCCATTATTTGGACTTCCAGGTAAAGCTAAGGATGAGAATGGCCATTTTAATCTTATTTTTTTTTTAAGATTTTTATTTATTTGACAGAGAGAAACACAGCCAGAGAGGGAACACAAGCAGGGGGAGTGAGAGAGGGAGAAGCAGGCTTCCCGCCGAGCAGGAAGCCCGATGTGGGACTCGATCCCGGGTCTCCGGGATCATGACCTGAGCTGAAGGCAGTCGCTTAACCAACTGAGCCACCCAGGCGCCCCTTAATCTTATTTTTTTTAAGATTTTATTTATTTATTTGAGAGAGAGAGAGAGTGAGAGAGAGCATGAGAGGGGAGAAAGTCAGAAGGAGAAGCTCCCCGTGGAGCTGAGAGCTTGATGCAGGACTCGATCCTTGGTCTCCAGGATCATGCCCTGAGCCGAAGGCTGTTACTTAACCAACTGAGCCACCAAGGTGCCCAAGATTGGCCATTTTAATATTACAAGCACACACACAAAAAATTGTTCTTATGGAAAGTTACAAAATGTACATGGGAAAATTGTTTATCTAAAATGATTGACAAAGTTGTAGAACACCCAAATATTCAGTGATGAAAAATTGTTCCTGATTCAAGACCTATTTATTTAATAATACTGTGTGCCTGGAAATCTGAAGGCTATTCTAGGGATCTAACCTTTAAACTGAGAATTTTTTAAAAGGACATGAAGGATGAGAGAAGAAAATAGCCTTCCAGGCACAGGGGACATCATGTGGCAAGTGCTTGAGTGCTTGAGGCAAGAGAGAACATGAAAGAAACTGAACAACTAGGAAGCATTGGAGGGAAGCACTGTGTAAGATGAGATATGAGATTAGATGCCTAGGTACAGAATTCTTGTTTTATTCTGAAAATATCAGAAGAAGCTGAATGATTTCATTTATTAGCTCAATGATATAATCTTCTTTATGCTTCAGAATTATTATCTTCGCTGCAGCATAAGGAAGAGACTAGAGAGGGAAAGCATATATTTAGGAAGACTAGTAGGGGGACTAATGCAATAGGCCAAGCAACAGATGATGAGACCTTGAGTTACATCAATGATGTAGAAACAAAGACAGGTGGACAGATTGAAGAAATGTTTAGGAGTGTTACTGGCCTTGGACCCAAGGAGAAATCCTCTTTTCTAAAATCCATGTTTTAGAAGGCCTCCTCTGGCTATGCTCTGTCTTAGAGAGCAAAGAGTCTATAAAACCAAGGGAATGTGCCACCAAAACCTGTCTTCCTCCTCTCCTGAACCATGATACAGGCACCCAGACCTGAGAACTCCCTGTCTAAAGAGCCTGAAATTTTTTGTGACCCTAAGAGGGCCTCTAACATGAATATATCTTTTCAAGGGCAAACCAACTCCCTGATGTGTTTACTCCTGGGCCTGAGAAGTGGCCAAGAGACAACAGTTTGGAGGAGATACGGATAGAACTGGGACATCTGAGGAGGCATTTCCACATGCACATACTGGAGACCTTTTCATAGTATAGAATGAAGCCAGAGGTAAGCAGAAAGAAGAGATGGACCAGAGGTTGGTACTCATTTTTCCCAGCACAAAACTCCAAGAAGATAAGATTAGAGGGTTTGATGGACTGAAAATGAGCTGTGAGAAAAATTGAGGTGTCATAATGATTCTAGTTTTCTGCCTTGCATAATTCAATGATTATGGTATGACTCACTGGTCTATGGCACACTGGATGAAGATCATTATGATTTAGACATGTTTGATTTCAGGCATCTTTGAGACATCTAAAAAGAGCTGTCAAGTAGATGGCTATAGAGTCTAGAGGTCAGTCATGAGGCCTAATCTTGGGATATAATTTGTAAGTCATCAGGCAGCGTAGGATTGAGATAGCCTAGGGAGAGAGTAACATGAAACAAGGAGAGACCCATTATGGAGTTCTGAGAAAGACCAAAGATAAAAGAACAGGTAGCCAAAGAAGGGAGGGGGAATCAAAGCAATGTTATACCAGGGAATGTAAGGAAAAAGGATATTTAAAGTAAAAAGGTAAAGAGTTACAAATATTACTGACAGGGACAGTAGACAAGAATTGGAAAAAAAAATCTGTTGCATGGGGTTAATAATGTCCTAAATAGAGTTGTGTTTGATGATGAGAATGAGACCAAAAACCAGACTGGAGTGGCTAGAGAAGTAAATGGGAGGTGAGGATCAAATATGTACTACAGATAACTCTTCCAAGAAATTTGAAGGTGAAGAAGAGCAAGGGAAGAGGGTTGAGAGTCAATGACAATGATTACTTGTGATCATTTAGAAGCCAGTGAAAAGGGGTCAACTGATTGTGACTTTATTTTCTCTGTAAAAGTGTTGTTATTAAGAATGAAGTGTTTGGGTGTCAGCTATACTTGAAAAGCAAAAATAACAACAAAAAAGAATAAAGGTCTTGGAGTTGAATATTTGGGGGAAATGGGGAAATCTGTAGTCAGAAGAAATGAGGATGTGCACTGAGCAGAGACTTACTGCTTTGCACTAAATTGAAAAGTAAGAAGGTTCATCATGGCACTTATCTCCCTTTTGGACCCCTCTCTGGGGCGCACAATAATCCCTTTCTCCCATTCTACCATACCTCTGCAAACCTCAAATGCATGGCTTAGACTCACCCCAGCACTACTCTTCTTCTAGGTACTCCCAAGCCCCCACTGGTACCCTACTTCCCAATCATGTGCCTCCACTCTAATGGACACCCCATGCTGAAACTGTTATGTCTGAACTTACAGGCAAATTCAGGTAAGTGTTAAAGATCAACAACTGCATGAAACTAAATCCACAAAATCTAAGAGCCTCTCCATATCTCAGGCCCATGTATGCTCTCAATCTTCTCAACACTGTTTCCTTCACAAAACCACACCTAACCTTCTGACAAATATAGCCATTTTAGAAGGGACTTCTGTTCTGTCAGTGAACTCCAAGTGGATGGAATCTCAGAGAGTTAACAAACTGAAGGAAAGAACCTGTGGCAGTGGTCCCATGGTTCTCTAAAACTCACCAGTTTGAGTTGATAGATCAGTGTTTCCTTACAGATGATAGATCAGTGTTTCCTTACAGATGAAATAAGATTGATAGATCAGTGTTTCCTTACAGGTGAAATGCTGCAATTTATGTTCTACCTTCCCAACATAATAAGGTCCTTGAAGGCATGTCTTATGCTCACCATATCTAACACCAGATCCAAGTATTCCTTGGTTATAGGAGCTGTTCAAAACTTTCACTGAATGTCCGTTTAATTTGACTATTTAAGAGTCAACTGCACCCATATGGAAAAAGGTCTTGAGTAATCTGATATTCCTACTGAATATCTGCCTACACTCTTCATTCCCATTAAACTTCACCCTGGGAATTCATTTAAAATGTTAGAGAGAGAAACTCAAGGTAAACAGGCTAGCAGATGTTGACCTACTTTGATCTTGACCAATTTAAGAAACTAAAAACATCCTGTCCAATAGGCATACCAGGTTTATTTAAATAGACCAGTGAAGGAGCTCAGGAGCCACATTCATTGTCCAGAATTTTGCTCAATTCTCAGCATGTGCCATACAGATGACATTTCTTTGCTCTCTCCATCCATACCCAACCATGTCCAAAGCCAATACTAATTCACATTTGTATTCTTCTGTATTACTTAGATGAATAAGCAGAGTTCAAATATGGAGTTCAAATATCAAAATCTTTCCAAAGACTCAACCATGCTATGAAGCAAGACCATCTGTAGTGAAACTGCCAGACCACGTGGCTGCCACTGCTTCTTCATTAGCCAAATGAAACTGACAGCATGTTAACCTAAATCAGTCATGTATAAGTTATTCTTTGGTTCGTTCTAACTATACCTTTAAAACTGTAAGCACTCTCCTGGGAAATATAAAATATGAAATGTGAAAGGGGAGGATATGAGGATCATTCCTTTACTCAGTAGGAAAAATCTGGTGCAATCAGACTTTAATACACACACCCTTCTTTTTTAAACTCAAACATGTTTTTATAGGGAAAAAGTATCATACTATTTCTAATATTATTTGTTATCCACACTCTGTGGTATAGCTAACTTATTCATATGTTGAAGTCTATTTGTAGCCATGATCATCTAGGAAGAATTTCTATACCCTGTGAACTTTAACTTATTTCCTGATGCCTAATAGCACAATCCTAAATTTATATTAGCTAGTTCCTTATTGCCAAAAATCTCTGTAATCCATCAACTACAATAAGATACTGGTTTTCAACTATCTTTAGAACAGTTTTTCAAATAATGTCATGAATGGCCAATATTTTTAGTAAAATAAAATGATTTGAATGGGTCAGAGTCCATTATACATAGTAGGATAAATATTGTTCTGTGAAATATTTGCTATATACATCCATATCAGGTCACTGTGCAAAATGTATTTCTTACTGTAGTCACTCTCAAAACAGTAAAAGACACTTTCCTCACCTTAAAATCTACCTAAATAAGCTTAGTATATCAGTATGTTCAAAATCAATATAGCACTCTCCCCACCATGACCCTGAATTTAATTCTTTTCCAAATTTATCCATGTGCCTTATTATACCATAATTCTCCATGTCACTCATTTTATACCCTGATAGTAATTTTAATACCTCTTTCTCCATAATCTCAAGTATTCAATCTGTCCCTAGATGGTTCTGATCCATCCTCCAAAATCTCACATCCTTATCCCAGGACACTGACACACCTTTTGTTTGACACACCTTTTGTTTTGTTTGGCTCTTACCAAATCATGTCTGAATTATTGCAATAAACTCTTAACTAATGTTTATACCTCAAGTCCCTATAGACTCTGATTAATCCTGAAATTTTCCTCTCCCTAAATCTTGTAATGTTTATTTTAAATAAATTATAAGCTCCTTTTCCTAGTATTCAAAATATTCAAGAATCTGATCAGTTTATAATGTCCATAAAATAGAGGCTCTGTCTTTCCCTATCACTGCAGTGTTCCCAGTGAATAACACATGGACCTGCACATATTATGTGTTCAGTGATTTTCATCAAATGGATAAGGAAATGAATGAACAAATAAATGAAGAAATAGTCTCTGTAGCATATCTTTTCTTTCTCTGTCACATGTCAGTTCCTCCAGTAAATCAGTGATATTCACTGTAACATTTTGCAAGCCTACAATGTATCAGAGTATACAACACTGTATAGGTGAGAAGGCTGTGTGAGGTGCCAAGAAGTCATCCCCATGGCTTCCTAGAATGCCAAGTTCATTTTCAGACCAAAGTGTCTGCATGTTAGTTTGTCTCCCACAATGATGGCTGCCCCCTGCTTTCTATTTATAGAAATCCTCCTCTTGTCTATGGCCACACCACCCTGAACGCTCCTGATCTCGTCTGATTTGGAAGCTTGAAGCAGGTTCGGGCTTGGTTAGTACTTACACGGGAGACTGCCTGGGAATACCCGGCCCTGTAGGCTTTTCAGAAATCCTCCTCCTCTTCAGAACATACCTCAGAACCTTCTTTCCCTAGTCTCATTCCTTTCACTCTCTTCCGAAAACCTCTGTTACTTTTTTAGTTCTTAGTCATATATTTTATATTTTTATAGCTTTATTAAATGTTAATTATTTCATAAGAATAAGAAATTTTTCAATTCATTGTATTCTTGACAAAATCTCAGTTTAGTATTAGACACTTAGTAGATAGTTGTTAAACCCATTAATTAAATCAAATGAGTAAAAATTTGACAAGTTATTATATTTGGAAAACACTAAGGAAAGTTTTTGAATATCCATCTCTAGCAAACTTAAGATTCATGTAAGTAATCACATACACTCCTGGCATGTAGTAGGTGCTCCACAATTATTTGTTGTATGAATGAATGAACAGTTTTCAGTCTAGTGCCCATCGACTCCTTGATATGCATGAAAGCATAATAAAAGTTCATGAGCTTATTGTCAATATTGCAAATAATAGTAATAGAAATTTTGTGTTTATTCGTGGTAAGGATGCAAATGCAGAAATCTCAAGTTACTTTACATTAGGTTAAAACTGTATCAACTCTGCAGTGCCTGGGGGCTTAGTTGACTACAAGCACCTGATTCTTGACCTCAGCTCAGGTCTGGATCTCAGCATTATGAATTCAAGCCCTGTGTTGCACTCCATGCCGAAAGCCTACTTAAACAAATAAACAAACAAACAAACAAACAAACTATATAAACTCTGCCAAAGCACTGCTAAATATGTAAGAAGGAAAATGACAGTCATTTATTCCACATTTATAAAGTGTCTATGATGTGCCAGTCCCTATTCTCAGCAATGTTCAGCATTAGCTCATTTATTCTTCAGAACAACCTTAGGAGGCCAGCACTGTTATTATCTCTATTTTGCAAATAAGGAAACTGAGGTTCAAGTAAAGAAACTGAGAATAAATGACTTGACCAAGATCAAAAGTTACCGAGCAACAAAACAAGGATTATGAATGCATGCAGTCTTAGGACAGGAGGGTATAGATCTAATCTATGTATAGATTTAACATAGGTATAGATCTAATCTATGATGTCTTTCAAAAACTAGGGAAGTTATTCTCTACTGATAGTCCCTAAAAACTTTCATTCCTTTCACTAAGCTACATTCCTTGGCACTGGCAGACAAAATATGTTTTCCTTGTGTCTGATCAGCAAAATCTGACATGGGGATCAATCCCTTTTGTTTCATGCTTTATTCTTTATTCCCCTAAAATAAAGTCTCCAAGTGTCACACAGGCCTTGCTTTTTATAATCCCAGTGGCTATAGCAGCAAGATAGATAGTTGGTAGAAGTGACAATGTAAGCTGGAGAGGAAGTTGGGCAGTGGCTCCCATGCTGGGCATTCAGCACTAAAATATCCATGAGTATTTCAAATTTCAGGTAATCTGACAATACATTAAACCTGGAATCCACTATTTCATATTATTTTATTCTACCCTTGTTAAAATAACTGTACAAAGCTTTATTTTAAAAATTTCTTTTTTTTTATTTTAAAAATTTCTTAACCAATATTCTCTTTAGTTATTGCTTTCCCACTTCTAGAAGACATGTAGAAAGAACACTCTTTCATAACTCTAAAAGCAAAGTCCTCTAACCCACACAAAGACCTGGTCCTCTAGGAGATTAGGTTTGAGTTTGTTTTCAGTTTAGCTGTACTGATGATTGCCTTTCAAGTTGAGTAGGTTAGATGAGACATCTGTGGAATTTGTTTGAAGACAGATGGGTGCTCAGATACAAAAATGCTGGATTAAGCAGAGGCAGAGTGTACTGGAATGATAAATACAAATGTAAGCCACCAGAAAAAAAACAAGGTACTCATGGTAATGAGCATCCTTTTCATAATAATTATCCAGGAGTGTTCTGGGTGAGATACAGGAACTTCATAGAACTGCTAATGCATATTTTTCACTCTCTTTCTCATTTTCATTCAGATCATTTGAATGAATACCTAGTGTCTATTAGATTTCCCATATATCTCTAGTCTCTACGTTAGATACTATATGAAGCATGCCTTCGTTAAGAGCAGTTACTTCAACTCTCTCTGCCTTGATTTTCTTTCTTCTATATTGGGGATAATGTTAATTCATGGGTTTCCTATGAGGATTAAATTAGTTAATGCATGTCAAGTGTACACAGTGCCTGGCACATAGTGGCACTCAATGAATTTTAGCTAGCATTCTCATTATTACCATGAGAAAAAAGAAGGTGGGACCAGCAAAGTCTGTTACTAAAAAATGTTGAAATAAAATTGCACATATAGACTTACATACAAGAGTACTTTGAGTAAAAAGAAAAAACAGCATGCATCTGAGAGATTCTACAAGTATCCACATAGCAAGGGCTGGAGAGAGGTCTGGGAATGGTGTACTCAGAGACATGACTTGATCTAGGTCTAAGAATATGTGTTCAACCTGGACATTTTGCTATCCTATTTATTCAGGCCATTACACTTGTAAGAGACTAGAGCAAAATCTTGGGACTGAAAAAGTCCTTAGAGATAATTTGTTCCGGGCCCTCTGTTTTAAAGGTAAGAATATAGCACTGAAAAAATAAATATAAATAAATAAGGTAAGAATATAAAGACCAGTTAGTCAGCCCATCAACAACTATTTTTTGATGGCCTACCACCATCAACCTTCATTCTAGGTGCTAGAGACAGAGTACTTAGTAAAACATGCATAGTCCTTGACTTCAGAGAGATTATATTCCAGTGGGAAAGACAACAAATAAGCAAATAAATAAATGAATGAACAGCTAATTTCACATACTGATAAGTTGAAGATCATAAAATCAAGTACTGATAGAGAATTTGACCAGTGAAAAGCTACAGCTTTACAAAAGGATATCAGACAAGGCCTGTCTGAGGAGGTGACATTTCACTTGAGTCTAAATGATGAAAAAGAGACAGGCATGTGAGACTGGGGCAGGAGGCAAGGGATGTAAGAGAGAAGGTTCCAGAGGGGCTGGAAAAGAGGCCACCATGGCTGTAGTGAGGTGAACAAGAGAAGAGTAGGAGATGAGGTCCAGAAGGAGGCAGAAGTTGGGCTCTCTAGATGTCGGTGAAGAAATTGAACTTAATTCTGACTGCTGCACAAAGTAATAGGTCAATCTCTAAGCAACAGAATGGCGAGATCTGATTTAAGCTTTAGAGAGATCTCTGTCTAAATGTTCTAGAACATAGTGGGCAAGTGCGGACGTGGGAAAACTAGCATGCCATGCCACTATCCCAGGTGAGAGATGGTGGTGGTTTACACAGGGATTCTAGCAGAGGAAATGGTGATCAGTGGGAAGATTTTGAATATATTTTAGTAGTAGAGCTGTCAGCTCCCACTGATGACAAATTGGATGTGAGGTGGGAGGAAAAAGTAGCACTTGGTAATGAATCTTAGATTTTGACCTAAACAAATGAAAGGAAGCTGGAGCCATTTATGGAGATTGAAAAGGCTTAGTGGAGGGATGAAGACAGGAAGATACACCATGTTTAAGGAAGGTAATTGATAATGCCATTTGGGCCTGTTAAATTTGAAATACCTGTTAGGAATCCTGGTAGAAATACCATATTGTTCAATATGTGAACCTGGAATTCAAGGGAGAAGTGCTGACTATAGATAAAAATTTGAAAAAATAATACAGAGATATGTCCAAAGGTAGGGATTTAAGTGAGATTATCTGATCACCCAGGAGGAGAGTGTGGACAGAGAAAAGATGGATGCTGAGGACACAACTCTTAGTACTATAAGATGTAGGAGTCTGAGAGTGGAGGAGGAACCCTCATTAATGGCTATGGAGTAAGAGGAAAATTCCAGAGTGTCTATGATCTAGCAGTCTAGAAAAAAAGACCCAGACACTTATGCAGTTGCTGGTTACTGGCAGTTAGGACAGCTATTGTTACTTTGTAAGTACCTTGAAGACAGCAGAGGCCTTAAGTCTCTACTTCTCTTATTTCTGCATCAATAGCCCTATAGAGCTAAGTGTATGGTGAAACATATAATGAGAACTCACTAAGTAATTGTTGATTGCTTATACATATATGTGACATGATCAAAACCAAGTTTACCTTGGGGTGCCTGGGTGGCTCAGTTGGTTAAGCGACTGCCTTCGGCTCAGGTCATGATCCCGGAGACCCGGGATCGAGTCCCACATCGGGCTACCTGCTTGGCGGGAAGCCTGCTTCTCCCTCTCTCACTCCCCCTGCTTGTGTTCCCCCTCTGGCTGTGTTTCTCTCTGTCAAATAAATAAAATCTTAAAAAAAAAAAAAAGAGAGAAAAAAAAATCATAAAAAAAACAAGTTTACCTTGATAAGAAAGATATAAATTTCTATTTTTACTTATCTGTAGTTCCACTGAATTGCAAATGGATATCTCTGTGTAATCTCATTTGGTTATCTTCATGAAAAATTATTAATTATTAATTAGTCACATCACACTTTCTGATATAGTGAAGCAACTGGTGACCAGGTCTGTATGTCTTGACCCTAAGATTTAAATTATCTTATGCAAAAAATTAATGATGTATAGTTATGTTTGATTTGGATAAATAGTTAATTCAAAATCTTTCTTGAGAATATACACTGTATTAAAATCAATTTGGGGCCTTTTTGAAATGCACAAAAATATGAATATGCACAACAATTTCTCCCAACAATTTTACAAATTAAAAAATAAAGATGGGCCAAGCAAAATCTATAATACAAAATATTAGGCTATGAATGCTAAATAGATACAACTAATATGCTCTTTTACTCATTCATGGTGCCTTAAAATTTTAATATATAGAAATACTCCACCCCTTAAGCTTTAGAATCACATCTGAAACTTTTCCTAATTCCTTTTGCACACAACAAAGTATCCTGAAGAAATCTGTCAATCTATTCAAGAATTAATTCATTTAAAGATTTTTAAACTATAGTATCAGACCATCCATTGCATTGAGGGTCAGTGACCTGATGTTTACACTTTAATCCTTTACCACAGATAATTTGCAAAACTCAGGTGGACAGCAAATACTTTACAACTCTAATCAACAAAGAGTGAACTATGTTCATTGAAAAGTATACTCTGGGCAAATGAATTACAGAAAGTCCACACAAACGAATGACCCTCAGGGAGTAGCCTAGCTTTTGGGAGAAGGAGAAATGCTGAGTTCAGTATTTGTATTATCGGTCGCAGAGACCTTATGGGCAGAGATTCTACAAATGAGTCCCAACATTCTATAATGTGGGTAACAGCTAACAGCTCTGAAAAGCACAAATAATTAATACAATAAAACAATCACTAACTTAAATACGCAGTGACCTAATTTGTAGAAACACAAAGAAAGATTTTTTTATGTCTCACGTGTTCCGTAAGCCCATTTTAAACATCATTGGAAAGACATTTGTAAGGGACAATGTGGTAAGTAAAACTATGAATTCTAATACTAGATCTCTCTACCTGGGAAGACCACTCTACCTCTTTCAATGTGATTTTTTTTAATATTGTAAAGGGAAGTCACAGGACACCTAAATTAGAGAAACAATTCCGGAGACATTAAACTTAGCTTGTAGAAGCTCTTTCTCCCTCTGGTCTACTGTCAAAAACCCATGATGTGTTTTAAGGAGACCACGTAGATCCTACTTTTCCACTTCTATAATAAGATAGGAAAGTGATTAAGCACAGTGACTATGTGGATATGATCCTGCCTCTGCCACTCAGTAGCTTTTGACATTGGACAAGTTATTTAACTTCTGTATGCCTCAGTCTCCTCAACTTTAAGTTGGGGATATGCATTAGTTTGAAAGGATTCGGTGATTTAATACATGTAAAGTGCCTAGAAAGTATCAGGCACCTACCAAGTAACCTAATAAACTATTATTATTATATCTATTATTATCGTAACACATTGTTACACAAGTACATGTGTATGTAGATATTTCTGTGTCTAAAAAATCCAAGCAAACTAATGAGAACGAAGAGTCTAAGATATTTGGCAAGCAGAATATACTTTAGGTGGCAAGAGGGAGAAAGAGGAGAAAATAAACAGGTCCACTCGCATATATCCTGTTCATTACTTCTATGTGCAGAGTAACTCTAGGACATATTTGCAAGGCTAACCTACACACTTCTTGTAAAGAAGCTTTACATTTTCTGTTTCAAAATCTTAGAATGATACAATTAAAAGCCGCCAGATAAACAAACAAAAAGCCAGACTCTTAAATATAGAGAATTGGTGGTTGTCAGAGGGTAACTGGGTGAGGGGATGAGCAAAATAGATAAAAGGGATTAAGAGGTACAAACTTCCAATTATAAATAAATAAGTCACAGAAATGAAAAGCACAGTATAGGAAATATAGTAAAAAATGGAATAACATTGCATGATGACTATATTTATCATGGTGAGCGTTGAGTAAGGTATAGGATTGTTGAGTTAGTGTGTTGTACACCTGAAAATTATATAACATTGTATGTTAACCATACTTCAATGTAAAATAAGCAGCCAAAATTAATCTGGAATCCTTAAGAGGGAGAGGTAATTAAAAAAAACTAGAAAATATTTTATTTTGTTTTATTTATTCTATTTTGTTTTGTTTTCTATATACATGCTAACTGCTTAGAATAGTGCCAGACACCTAGCAGAATCTTGATATAAGATGAGTGTTAAAAAATTCTGACTGCCCCTAACAGGCTATGACCTTGGAATGAATTACTTCTCTGTCTCAACACTACAGCAACAAATGCAAGGGATGATAGTTACTGAGTTACTGTGTTATTTGTAAGTTTTCTCTGGTGTTCAGCATTATTTAATTTTTTAAAAAATAAATTAAAGTTCACTATTAGTCCTACTTTATCATTTTCCCAGTCATCACAGAAGAGATCACCTCTCTAAATGTTCTTACCTTCTATCCTTATGTGAAAATTAGGAAAGACTCAGGATCCCCTTTATTTGTATGGGAACTCCCAAAATCTTTGGATCTTTGGGGTTGATGCTACAATCACTGGATATTTACCAAATAGAAAAAGAAATTGAAACTGAAGATGACCTGTCCCCACAAAATGAAATATCAGTACCTATACAGTAGAATAACATTTGATCTGATAAATTGTCTTCCTTTCTTCAAAAAAATGTTGATATTTTTCTCTTTCTTTCTTTCTTTCTTTCTTTTTTTCTTTCTTTCTTTCTTTCTTTCCTTCTTTCTTCTCTCTCTCTCTCTCTCTCTCTCTCTCTCCATACATAGGCTATTCTGAATGCTTTGGAAGAGAGATATTAAGTGATGAAAAGCATGGACAGAATTCCTTTTGATGTTGGTTTTAAAAACTTAAGCTCTCAGAGGAACTGAAAGAATTCCTGAAATAGACAAAATGCTTGGGAGAAATACTTGAGGAGGAGCAAAAAACATGGGAAGACACTAAAAATAACCTCTTGGCCTGGCGAGAAGAGACAGGGAGGGATGTGCAAGAGTATGGTCCCTGGAGGTTGGAAAGAAAGCTTGCCTGACAGACTCTCTTTTTCTTGAAGAGCAGAGGAAAGGTAAAGAAAAAATTAGTATCTTAATTCACAAGTCAGGAAATAACAAATGTTGACCAGGATGCGGGGAAAGGGGAACCCTTCTACACAATTGGTGGGAATGCAAACTGGCGCAGCCACTCTGGAAAACAGTATGGAGGTTGCTCAAAAAGTTGAAAATAGAGCTACCTTATGACCCAGCATTCACACTACTGGGTATTTACCCTAAAGATACAAATGTAGTGATCCAAAGGGACACATGCACCTGAATGTTTATAGCAGCAATGTCCACAATAGCCAAACTATGGCAAGAGTCTAGATGTTCATCAATGGATGAATGCAAAAAGAAGGTGTGGTATATATATATTCCATTATATATATATAATGGAATGCTATGCAGCCATCAAAAAGAATAAAATCCTGCATTTGCAACAACATGGATGGAACTGGAGTGAATTACGCTGAACAAAATAAATCAATCAGAGAAATACAATTATCATATGATCTCTCTGATATGAGGAATTTCATAGAGCAGTGGGTTGTGGGGTATAGGGAGGGGAAAAAATGAAACAGAATGGGACTGGGGAGGGTGACAAACCATAAGAGGCTCTTAATCTCAGAAAACAAACTGAGGGTTGCTGGGTGGTGAGGGGGAAGGATAGGGTGGCTGGGTTATGGAAAAAATAAAAATTAATTAAAAACAAGAAAGAAAAAATTAGTATCTTGAGAGAGAGTGGGGAGCCCTATGTTCTACCCCAGGAAGGGCTTTGGGAGGATGCAAGAACCTGGAAGAAATAACTATGTGGTGTGTTTTAAACAATTTTATTTTTTGTAATGATGAAATAATAGTTTTATTTTATTTTTTTAGTATGTCAAGATTCATCACTTATGCACCTGACCCAGTGTCCCATGCAATTTTAAATTGATGAAGATGAAATTTTACCCACTTTAGCAGGTTTGAATATGAAATTAATTTGACCTACAAAAAATTAAGGAAAGTTACATTCTTACAAAGCTACTTTATTTACAAAACACACACACACACACATAGACACACATATCTACATGTATTTAAGTAAATTAAAACTAATTTTATTTTGAAAATTGATCTATGTCAGCCCCAATTTTTAGCAAACTCCAAGGTTTTCACAAATGCATACTTGTAAGAACCAAGATATTAAATATAATTTTAAAAATCACTTAAAATAATTATTCAGATTCATTTTGTCTATTATTTTAAATGATATAATTTTGTGAAAACAAATAATATTAAAACGTTTTCAGGGGGCACCTGGGTGGCTCAGTTGGTTGAGCAACTGCCTTTGGCTCAGGTCATGATCCCGGAGACCAGGGATCGAGCCCCGCATCGGGCTGCCTGCTCGGCGGGAAGCCTGCTTCTCCCTCTCTCACTTCGCCTGCTTGTGTTCCCTCTCTCGCTGTGTTTCTCTCTGTCAAATAAATAAAATCTTTAAAAAGAAAAAAAAAAAAGTTTTCAGAAGAAACCAGATGTAAGTGCCATTTTCAAAAGCCCTTTCATTTTGATTACATTAGTATCTTCAAATCAAGCTTTTGAATATATAGTCACAAAATTACATATATTTGCACATATTCAATGACTACACATAAAATTTTTCAAGTTTCTACTAAATATTATCTTTAAGCAACCAGAGTCAGATTTCTGATTCAATCTGATAATCCAAATTTGCTACATCTTTCTGTTTTTATTTTGCTAAGTATATTTACAGAATTTAATCATATAGTTAGTTATCTCAGTTAAGTAAGTAATCTTAGTTAATATTTTAAAGAAATCTTTAGCTCATTTGAAATACAGTAAGCATTCATTGTTTCAGTTAATTATCTCCCAAATATTTATTGCCTGCACAATACCAGAAAATATGCTAAAGATGTAAGTAAAATGCTTTATTCCCAACACATAATTGTTGAACAAATAAAGTTAAGAGTAAATATTTTCAATGTGAAATTTTTAACTTGTTTTCATAAAATCCAGTGTGTAAGTAAAGATTATAGTGACATGAGATTAACTACTAGAATTCTGTAATTTGCTAAAATTGTGGGAAATTGGAAATGTTAATGAAATGGCATTTATTTGAAAAATTCAGAGAAATAACCTCTCAGCTTGTCTTTTGAACTACATATATTTTATGAAATTAGAATGAAATGAAAACTGATCATCTCATATTCCACTTGATTTATATTATTCTTCCATTTTAATATGATAGCGTTTATAGATTTAATTAATAATAATTTACTTTAGGGGTACCTGGGTGGTTCAGTGGTTAAGCCTCTGCCTTCAGCTCAGGTCATGTCATGGTCCCAGAGACCGGGGATAGAGCCCCGCATTGGGCTGCATGCTTGGCCGGAAGCCTGCTTCTCCCTCTCTCACTCTCTCTGGCTGTGTTTCTCTCTGTCAAAAAATAAAATCCTTAAAAAAATAATAATTTACTTTAATCATAACTTTTGGGAGGGGAGGAAAGAAGAGAAAAGAAAACACTAAAACACACAAATCAAAAAAATAAATAAAATCAAAAACACAAATCAATTGACATTTCCAAATTTTAGAAATGTTACAACAATAAAATAAATGCACATCTTAGATTAGGGAACTATGGTATTTTAAAGGCCATCTTTTGAAGTTAGTATTTTACTTCCATCCAAGAGGATTATTTGTGCTATTCCATTGAGTGCAGAGAATATAAATCTAAGTGGCCCTGTTTCTTAAAAATCAATAGACTTAACTTTCCTCAAGCAAAAATCAAGCAAAACAGGAAGCTTCAGTGCTTTAAATAACAAATTCTTTTGAACCCATCCATTGCCATCAGAATTCTTCAGCTTATTCTAATACCTAAGAGATCACACATACCCTCTCATATACTCTATAAATTTTGAGTATATGTCATATTCATAGATCATTGTAGTGTTTGATATTCTGGTCTCAATTTTAAACAATTTTAAAGATTTTACTTATTACTTACTTGAGGGAGAGTGAGAGAGAGAATACCAGCGGGAAGGAGGAGAGAAAGAGGAGCAGAGGGGGAGAGAGAGGCAATCTGAAGCAGACTCTGCACCCAGTGTGGAGCCCAAACCAAGAACCAGAGGCTTAACCAATTGAGTCATCCAGGAACCCCATAATTTTTTAAAATTTTAGAATAAATTGTAGCAAACCTTATGTTTATAAGCACACCCCACAGTAAATTTGCTATACCAACAGAGAAACTATAGAGCTAATGAATTCAGGACATTTTAACAATTTAATTCCGTTTGATTCACATTAACACAAAAGATGATATTCCAGGTGCTAGGAAAAAATAAACCAAGAGATATGTGATGCCATTCAAATAATTAGAGAATCAAGCAACAGAAATAGTATATCAGACCCAATTCATCAGATCTGGTTGCAATGCCCATTCCATGTTAAATATCCTTTTAAAGACTGAAATATATGAGAGAATGTACAGTAGAACTTAGTTACCTCTGCATCTCTGAATTGCTAATACCACACTCACGAGTCAGGGGACAGAGCCATGAAAACTGAAACTTACAAAGCAATATTGAAGTATATGTGAATTCAGGAGAATGACATAAAAATAATATTGAGGGTCAAGAAACTCAATTGACTCCAACAAAGAACTAACAGATGTCAAAATTTTATTGAAAAAATACTTTTATGGGGGCACCTGGGTGGCTCAGTTGGTTAAGCAACTGCCTTCGGCTCAGGTCATGATCCTGGAGACCCAGGATTGAGCCCCACATCGGGCTCCCTGCTCAGCGGGAAGCTTGCTTCTCCCTCTCTCACTCCCCCTGCTTGTGTTCCCTCTCTGGCTGTGTTTCTCTCTGTCAAATAAAGAAAATCTTAAAAAAAAAAAAAAAGAAAAGAAAAGAAAAGAAAAGAAAAAAATACTTTTCTGGAAATGCTCCTCATAAGTAATAGCTGCCCTTTAATACCATCCCACTGTTACTGCTTCTCTCTTCATGGGTGCTTCAGCCAGGATGGCATGCAAGATCTCACATGGCCAGTTGAATCAAATTGAATTTAGTCAATTCACACTTAAGAGTTCTCATGCTGTCACAAGCATTGCAATAAAGTTACTTTTCCTTTTTTATCTAATATATAGAGGATATTTTTTACTATAGATTTTTCTTGATCTTGCTATAAATTAACACTTTGATAAAGTGAATTCCTTACATAAGATGTCTTAGACTGCTACTGCTCTATCCTCAGTGTTTGTGATTTCCATAATCCACAAATCCCTCTTGATTTTTGGGTGGGTTTTTTTGTTTTGTTTTGTTTTGTTTTATCAAAGAGAATAGCATTTCATTTAGCTGATCTGTCTTCATCATCTGTAGCCTTACCCTGCTCCCTCTAAACAAAGGTTCTCATCTCAGGGCTCACAAACCCCACCAAAAATACCAGAAAGCAAAAGTCAGAGTTGACCTAAGGAAGCACTACAAAGTAGAAGGTTTTGAAATCTGAAATTTTGAAATAGCATATGGAGAAGGTTCTCCTCATACATAAATTCCAAATGCACAAAAAGAGCATTTTGAATCAAAGGATGATAAATGCGTATCAGGAAACCTGAACTTTGCTTAGGTTTTCTTAGCTCCTTTGTAGACTTGGGTAAATTAAAGCTCTTAGATCTCAGTTCAACTTTTGTAATCCAAGGAGGCACGTCATTTGGATATTTTATAATCCCAGCTAGATTAGTGTGACTATCAGTAACAAAGCTATATTGGGTTTACCTGCCTACCAGGATTTTATTTAATGATGTTGGATAAGTAATTCACTTTTCTGAGTCACAATTTCCTCCTCTATGAAACAATGAGGTGGAACTAGGTGATTCACAAAGTTCCTTCCACAGTTCTGACTCCCCTGAAACTACTAACAAGTGAAGATTTTTCACTGTGTGTCTAAAAGCTAGTAAGTCTCTAAGAGTCAAAGCTGGCCAGCATCAGGCAGGGAAAATGAGATTTTACTTCTAAGAAGAAACAATTGGAAACGCACTTAGGACAGACTAGACTCTGTCTTAAGCACTTTCCATATAGGCATGAATTTAATCCTGACAACTGAGATGGGTACTATTATTATGCCCACTTAACTGATGAAGAATTTGAAGCATCAGATTAAGTGGTTTAGTTTGCTCAAGGGGTACACTGGTAAGTATAGGGGCCAGGATGCAAATCCAGGCAGTTTGGCTTTAGGAATCAGTTCTCTCTCCACTTTGCTATATGCCTAAGATTTATAGAGCCCACTGGTTAACTGGTTATTTAAGAAGCATAGAATTCTTCCAGATTCCCTACATTTTAACCAAGGTCAAGGGGCAAGGCTGACTATGTGTGGGTTGCCAGAACTCTGGAAGGAAATATCTCAAAACTCCTGATGTTAAAAATTTGATGTAACTGCTGTTAAAAGTAACCTATCCTTGGGGCACCTGGGTGGCTTAGTTGGTTAAGCGACTGCCTTCAACTCAGGTCATGATCCCAGAGCCCCGGGATCGAGCCCCACATCGAGCCCCACATCGGGCTCCCTGCTCGGCAGGAAGCCTGCTTCTCCCTCTCTCACTCCCACTGCTTGTGTTCCTTCTCTCACTGTGTTTCTCTCTGTCAAATAAATAAATAAAATCTTTTTTTTCAAGTAACCTATCCTTATAATAATATCATAACCCTGAAATTCCATTCAGCATTATAATGATATTTGCTATTATATTTTGAAAATGAAAGTCCCATGAGGAACTCATCTCTTGGCCAATCTTCTTATTACATTTTGATTTCCACCCTGCCTTTTAAAGGTCTTCAGTGGATCTGTCCTCACTCTTAATTATAAAACAACTCTCACTCTTGACTGTAGGCTCCTTGAGAATTCAAACTTTATCTGTCAGTTCTCACTCTATCCCTAGTGTGTATGGTCCCCGTGACAATTAATAAATATTTGTTAAAAGAATGAGTAGATAGTCACCAAGTGTTTGTTGAATGAACAACATAAAACGTGTAAAATTATTTTTAGACAAGTATCCAATTTCTTCTATTCCCTCTTCTTATAACAAATAACTACATTTAATAGATATCAATATTACCTCTAGTATTTTATTTATCAATTTACTGCTTTTGGAACCAAATGATTTGATCCCTTTATATGGCAAATCACTCCTTGAATTTTCTGAGACAAATTCTGTTCAATATTGTCTTCACTTAAAAGAATAACTGAATATGATTTAATTTAATACATTTTGAAGGTTGTTATTTATACACACAAATAAAAATGAAATTGTTAAACTATGAGTATTTATTTTTAGTTCAAAATGTGATCCATATAATTTCATTAAATAGGTACTAGTCTTATATTCCAGCAATTTTAATGACTATAATAATGCTACATATCAATGCAACATAATTTCATGTATAATTTTAAATATAATTCTTCCAACAATACTGGAGACAATGAGAATAATCCAGAAAGAAAAACAGACTTGTTTAAAATTAAAATGCAAATAGGCGGTAGAGCCAAGACAAAACATTAGGTTCTTCTATTTGGGGTCTAGTAATTTTCCATTATTCTAGTTTCATTTAAAATGGTGGCTCAGTTGGTTAAGCGGCTGCTTTGGGCTCAGGTCATGATCCCGGGGATCCGGGATCGAGCCCCACATTGGGCTCCATGCTCGGCGGGAAGCCTGCTTCTCCTTCTCTCACTCCCCCTGCTTGTGTTCCCCCTCTGGCTGTGTTTCTCTCTGTCAAATAAATAAAATCTTAAAAATAAAATAAAATAAAATAAAATAAAATTATAAAATAAAATAAAATTATAAAATAAAATAATAAAACCTAAAATAGATCATCTAAGAAAGAAGAATGTTGGGGAGGGAAATTTTTTCTCTACCTTTTAAAGATTCTCTGGCTTATCTCAGAATTAACCTAACATGAAACAGACTAACAAGAGAAAATAAAATTTGATTTCTCATGTATGGAACCCATGTATATGAAAGTTTAAAGATAGAAAAGTAAAATGAGGTGGATATGCATCCTGAACTAAGGAATGGAATAGTGGCCTGGGCCTTCAAAGGGGAGGAGGGAAATTCACAGGGTAATAAGTAGGAGGGAGGTTTGGTAGTTAGATGTTTGTCTTGCCAAATCCTGATATGGGCTTCTCAGATAAAATTTCCTCTGGTAATAACTCTTTTCCTCAGAAAGATCCCCAGTTTAGATTCTTCTAGGTAGTTAACAGATAGGCAGAAGTTTCTCTGGGGCCCACAGGTTCTCTCAATTCCCTTCAGCTCAAAATAGTTCACATGCCAAGTCATGCATTTTAGGGATTCTTGTTCTGAATCCCTTTAATAGAAAGATTTACCAACTTCTACTCAAATATCCAAGAAACATACATTTTAAGGAAAAGGGAAACATGAATGGGCTTTAGGAGATACTCACTGAGTAATTAAATGTGCTTGCATACTAAGCATCTATTAAATGAGTTTTGATGCCAAATTCAACCCAAACCAATTACTGTTGGTAATTGAAAGACCAGTCTTCATTAACCAATATGCAAAAGATCTCTTCATTAAAAGAGAGATATCTGGTTTATAGAATGAAATCAAGTTCAATTTCTCTTTCAGCAACTAAGAAACCAAACACCAGGAAGCCTAAACTTGAGTTCAGCATCAATTGCATGCCTAATCCTACTGTTTGTAAGAGATTATTGAAGACCTTTATTAACTGTTTCAGGCCACCTGACATTGGGTTGAGTAAATTGCATAAAATTAAACTCTAAAAAGAACCATCTAAAATGGCAGGGCACAAGACAAACCAAACAGAAAATATAATCACCCAGCTCTAAGAACCAAATAATCCATAGCGGAACATGATTACCTGACTCCTGAGGTAAACATTAATGATTAAATTGTGGATGATGGGTCTCAGAGGAATAAATTTGTACTTTCACTGAAAGAGAGTCAAGGTTATCAATGCTTCTCTGAACAAATTCTAAAGCCCACGCATGGTAACCTTTGAAATTTTAACAGAACATCACCAGTCTTGCACTGATTGCTTCAGCTTACATGCCACTGGTCATAGAACTTTGAACTGGCCATTTTTGTTTGGAAAACTTGCAGATACTGTATCTCTTTAAGTTAAACAAACCCTTGGACATACACACATGCTGTTTAATGAGGTTGTCCCCTACAAATGGAAAATTTCACTGGTAAGGAATTGAATGAAATAGGACAAACCAAACCTAAGAGTCCCAAACTGAGAAAAACAAAACAAAACAACAACAAAAAAATTCCTGTCTTTTCTCTCATCTACATTTTATTTGAAAAGACATCTCTACTTTTCTGCTATTCTTCAAGAGAATGCTCTCGTATGATCTGGAGTTACACATATTTAAAATTAATGTCAAAATATCCTACTACTATATCATCAATGTTATAAAACTTCATTATTTTTTATTTGCAGTATCTTTTATTCAAATACAGAGGTGTTTCTTAAGCAAACTTCTGGTACTGTAATTCCATTTTTATGTTGGATTTCATGAAAAATCACAGGCAAACTTTTATAGGGAAAATATAACCCCTTGATAAACTAAAGCCACATTTAATTCTATAGTAAATAAAATTTGAATTGCTTAATCAAATAAAAGAAATTAGTTTCCCATAAATGTTGACAATAATGTTCAGAATATTAATAACATTATTGGCCTATAATTACAACAGCTTGGAATAAAAATACTAAAGGAGAAATAAACAGCCATGTTAAATTGTAATGGTATTCATTTATATTTTTGTCTTTCACTGAAGTTTTAAATACATTTGCTTTTACTTTTTGTGTAGGTTTTTCTACTGCTTCAGACTAAGCTAGAAGAAGATGGAGGTTAGAATAAACTCAGTATTAATAATGTAAAAATTAACCTATTCCAAGCCCTGGCATAATAGTGTGGCTAATCTTAATGACTATTCAATGAACTGTTTTTTTAAAGAATTTTTATTTAATTATTTACACAGAGAGAGTGATTGAGATCACAAGTAAGTGGCGCAGCAGGCAGGGGGAGAGGGAAAAGCAGGATCCCGGCTGAGCAAGGAGCCCGATGTGGGGTTTGATCCCAGGACCCTAGGATCATGACCTGAGCCAAAGACAGATGCCCAACTGACTGAGCCAACCAGGAGACTCCAATGAACTATTTATATTGTCTTCTCATTTCCTAAACTTTTAACTCAATCATAAGCTAAGATGTGATATAGAAGCTGAAGTCCCAGGGAGCCTGTGTGGCTCAGTCAGTTAAGTATCATACTCTTCATTTCAGCTTAGGTTATGATCTCAGGGCCCTGGGATCAGCCTGGGTTGGGCTCCATGCTCAGTGGGGAGTCTGCTTGAGGATTTGTCTTCCTTTCCCCTGCCCACGTGCTCTATCTCTCTCTCTTTCTCAAATAAATAAATAATAAATCTTAAAAAAAAAAAAAAAAGCTGAGGTCCAACCTGTATATCCATTTACTATAGAGCAAGTTATATGACTAGCCCATAAGGTCACAGTAACAGAAATTCTGTGGGAAGTCCTTTCTTCTATACTTCAATCCAACACAAGCCTTATTAAGACATGTTGTTCAAATGCATGTATTTTCATGTTGTTTACTCTATAGTAAAGAGTATTTTAAAAGTATTTTAATTTGTACACTGTTGGATGAGGCTCCCCTTATCCAGTTTACTACTGAATAGGCAATCCCAATAATCTTACATCTAGTCTAATTCAGACTTTTGGGTCACATCTGCCTAGTTGATTTTCTAACTCTTGTGTTAAACTCAATGGTATGTCATCAGAGCAAAGAAAACTTTAGGAAGATTCTCCTTTATCATGACAAGTAAGAATAAATTGATTGTTTAAAAATCTAGAAACATTCATGATTTTTTCATTGCTCCAATCAAATATATATATTTATATAGCCACAGCCAACATGAGGAGTCTCAGAGAGCCTGGAGCTCTACAAACCTTACTCCTGCTCTGGAAAAGGATTCTGGGAGTACAGGATGCCTGGATAGAAGAGACAGGCTTCCCTAAAGGTGACAGATTACCAAAATGGGAAGTCCTTCAAGACACATGAATCAACACGTGGTACTCAATTCTTAACAGGAACTGGGTGAAGAAGTCTGACCAAAAGATCTGACCAAAAGAAAATTGTGTCATAGCCATGGTTTCTGCATGCACAATTACCTACTAATGACTGCTATATGACAACTACTAATTTCTTCTTTAGTTCCCTCCAAGTGGTTTCTGTCTCCACCACTGCTCTTAAATTGCATCTCATGTCAAGTGTTCACCTCCAGTAGGAAAGTTTTTGCTCCGTGTTTCATGCCAATGAAAGGACTCGGCCAGTGGCATTTGATTTGCCTCTTTTATGTTGACCTCCATGAAATACCACTTATTCTAGTTCCTTGTGTTCTTGAACCAACTGTTCTCCTTCTTATATGGTAAAAGCTCTTGTTTTATTTTCCAACCAAGGGCTTCTTTGCCTTCTGTTGAATTGGTCATAAATTTACCTCTTGTGCTTTTAGTCTCTTGTTCAGTCTCATTTCAGTGTTGCTGTTGTAAGGTATTAATGGGTGTACATTCTTCACCTCAAAAGGAATTCTGCACACTGCCCCTCACAAATATCTTCCCAGAATGTCATGTGTTATCATTACTCCCCTTTGACCCAAAGATTTGTATTGACCCTTCATTGCCTATAAAATAAGATCCAAACTAATAATACAATGAACCCTGTGTTTCGTACACACAAAAAAAGCTGCTTATCTTTAGCCCAGAAATGAGAGCCTTTCAGAATCTGAATCATTCAACCAATTTGGGATAAAAATGTAGGCTTTTTTAAGGCAGTGAAAGCCAATGGATTGGTGACATACAACATGCTGAAAAGAGAAGGTTAGACATAAGTGGTGTTCAGTGAATGCTCATCCATGAATTGGAGAACCAGGTTTCAATTAGGGGAAGAAAATATATAGAAGAGATAAGAAATAGGTTTGGGATAGAAAGGTTGAGGATCTAAATGTGCCAAACTGGATTAAAAAATGGGGAGTTGATAAGAGGAAACAGTGAACTTAGAAATGGCATGAGCTAAATGAAGATAAAAGAAGTACTATCCATGAAGATCTGGATATCAACAGTAATCCACAAGTATCTCACAACATAGGGAGAGGAAAACCTTGAAATGAGAGCATACGATTATTTCTGAACAAATGTTAAGGAATTTACTGAATGCAAGAAAGGAAAGACAAGATAGACATAAACATGAATACATATACATATTTAACAAAGATGACTTTTTTAAAATATTTTTTTTGTTTTGGCTTCCTTGTAACTGATATCCCTATTCAATGCCTTGGGGAGAATTAAAACTGTGACAGCAGGAATGCAAAGAGAAAGAGATGTTAATATGCCTCTATCATTATTAGATTTTGAAGTTACACAATTATCTTGAGAGATTTTTGTTCAGAGAAAAGATTCACTTTAATCTTGTTCATCCATATATCAAAAGCGAAACATCGAGGGTCTCAACCTACATTGTCTTTTCTTCTTGTTGTTCTTTACAGGCTTGAGAGAGAGAGAACTCTGAATGTGAATAAGGGACATGCCATTCTATCTAACAATAAAATGTGGAGCAGCTTTCCAGGTGAAGAATAAAGGAGCAAAAGGGAAATTCAGAGGGAATGAAATTGGAATGAATACATGACTAATGTCACTTGGACACCTATTTTCCCCAACAAAGGTAATAAGATGAAGATAGAACACAAATAAATTGAGGAGAAAGTCCAAAACAGTTTTCAATGCTTCCAATTTGGAACTCTTAGAAAGAGGATACTGTTCACCTGGGGCAACATGAAGAATCCCTTGCAGAGCAGAAATTAACACAATAGCATAATGACAGAGAGTTCTTTTTATGTGATCTACAACATTGTTCTGTTAATTTATGACTACATTTTACATGTCCATCTCATGGGTTTGAAGTTGGGGTAAGAAAATCCTATCTGAATTCATCTGTTACTACATCTGAGTATAGCCAAATATGGTCCTCACTGAGCTTTATTCTAAAGATATATGGCTGAATTGAGCATTTTTTTTGCCCTATGTGGATAGCACACAATAGGACAAATTCAGGAATACTATAAAAAAGACTAAAAGGAATTCTACAGAAATAACATTTGGGGAGCTAAATCCTAATCATTCCTTTAAATTAGTTCCAAATCAAAAAGATATGAAGTTCTGAACAGTCACTATCATTTTGATCATCAAAACTGACCTTCTCGAACTGCCTTGCGATAAGAACATGTTGTTCTGGGCAGGTCTCAAGCAGAGTAGCCCAAGTCATTAGAGAGTAATAGTCTCTTTGGCAACAGTTTAATCACTAAGTCCAATGTCACATGGAAAAATAATCGAGAACATTCACAATGTGTCTTATTGCAGAGAATTCACCCACACGTTTGTCTCCTATGTGTTCTACCACAAAATTTTACTACTTCTACTGATAGCCTATTGACTCTAGTCATGAAATACTAACCATAGGGTTAGAGGTCACATACCACTGCCCAGTAGAACTCACTCATCTCCACCCTCCACCACCTGACTCCAAACACAAAAAAAAAAAAAAAAGAAAGAAAGAAAGAAAGAAAGAAAGAAAGAAAGAAAGAAAGAAAAAGAAAAGAAAGAAAGAAAGAAAGAAAGAAAGAAAGAAAGAAAGAAAGAAAGAAGAAAAATCACCTGAGACAGACATCTCTTTCTTCTACTTTTCCCACTCTTATTCCCAATATTTTCTCATGACTGAAGAAAATGCCTCATCTCCTTTATCTCAAACAGACTTTTGGTATTTACTTCTAGACAACCTACAAGAATTATTAAATTTCCTTTTTTAAATATGAGTAAAATATACTATACTAAAAATTAACTTTCCTTATTCTCACTTGCATGGAGAGAATTTTCTCTCTCTGACCCTTTATTTACTTCTAAGTTGATATTCAATGGGATTTTAAAATATCTGGCCACACAGGAGAGAGTATAAATGGGAAATACCAATAGCATTTGCTATTTCTGAAGCCACCAGATAAATGTGAACTGAAGTAAGACATGTGTGATCCCACCACCATTTTAAGGAATAGGTCTTAATTTTTCATGTGCTTAATCATCAATGGCGTGATAAATCATATTTTGGATATGATTTGGTAAATTGTATTTTCCCAACAATATTCTATAGTAATAATGATTATTAATGATAATGATTTTTTTATTCCTGATTTTAAAGTGATTGTCCATATCTAAAGGTAATAGTGCATCAATTCAATGGAATATTATGCCCTGTAGAATATCCTTATAAAAATATATGAAATAATATCTAAGATATATTATCCAGAAAAAAAATATGTGTGATAAAATAAAATAAGGACAGATATTAAAAAGGGGAAATACATATAAAATAAAATATATAATAAGAGCAGTGTATAACATTCTACCACTTAGATTAAATGTGGGGGACATGTTGAGAGGGACATATTCATAAATACTGACTAGTTCATGATAAAACAATCTGTGGAAGGATATGTAACAAAATGGAAACACTGTCTTTGGGGAGGAGCTGGATGACTATGGAGTAGCTATGGATGGAATGGATATTTTTTATTGAATACTCATTTATGACTTTCTCAAAACTTGAATTATATTAATCTATTCTCCATTCAAAAATAAATGAAACTAAAATTGAGCAAATATTTAATACAAAAAAAGGTTGAAAGTAAAATTAAATAAATATTTGTCATAAAGTAGTTTTTTTATGAATCTAAGAACTGGCAAATTTTCTTCCACCATCACGTTAATAATCCTAGGGAAGTATGGATGATGTCTGAAATCACATATTTTGGATACCTTCTCATATAATTGACAGGAAAAAAAATTCTGGTCTCCTACTTTTGACAAAAGTTGCTGGTGGGCCTGGCCCACACATTACCCTTTTATAACCCTGGTTATATAGTGACTGGGGAGTATGAGATATTTCAGGAAGAGCTTCAGAAATTACTTCTGTCTTTGAAGTTTTCAAATTCAACATTAAATCTCAATCATGGCACATGATTTTTAAAAATATTTTTATTACATTATTTTGTTTTTTCAAGTGTTCCAAGATTTATTGTTTATGTCCCACACCCTGTGCTCCATGCAATACGTGCCCTCAATACCCACCATCAGGTTCACCCATCCCCCCACCCCCCGATTTTTTTTAATTTTATAAGTACTGAAGGATGGTAAAAATGACGTTTAAGAGAGTGAGGAAAAACAAAACAGAAAATGTACCCTTTCATTCTAGTTGGAAACTAGCATCAAGTTCTATGGATGGGCACTTTGTTGACCAGCTTTCAAGGACTGCATCATTTTCTCAGGCAGATACCACCTCTTAATCATCCCTGTAGACCCAGTACCCAAAACTGTAATTTTCAAGTTCTGCTCTATGGAACTCTGCGATGTTTCAGACTTTTTGCAAATACTTTATTTGGTTTACTTCTTTTAAAATATATATAGTTTTACACATATAGAAATTCCTATACAAACATATATATGTAAACATGGTTTATACCCAAATTGGAGACTTTGGAGACAATGATAAATTAACTTAATGGCAAGGCAGCTCACTTTTATACAAATCAAGGAAAAATCTCTTTGTATCTATTTGAACTTCTTGAAAACATCAATGTTTAGGAAAGTTAAGACTTTGTAATAGTATTTTTTTAATTCAGAACTGAACATATCATTGTATATAAAATTCTGTGAAAAGCATTTGTTCCATTCTTCTGCTCTCCCAGCTAAGCAGGCAATTTCAAACTCTCCAGTGTCAAAAAGAAGATAGAGGTTCAAGTTACCATTACTCCCAAAGATGGCTAAAGTCTTCACTCTTTTTGAGACTGTGTGTACTTTTAAGTGTCCTGGGTCACTTTCAAGCAGAAGATATCTGATTGGAGGCTGAACAGAATTTTAAGGTACAGAGGATATTATTCCAAACTGGAAAAATGTGGAGAACAGACCATATGACTTTAATAAGAATAAGAAAGAGCTCACCCAAGTTCTGTGCAGCTTCCTGATGCTGGAACATGTGATAAAAGGTATTGCTTTGGCTGGTTGATGGGAGTGAGTAGTGGATATCATTCCTCATCTTCTCTCTTCTCTAGCTGTATTTTCTTAAATATAAAGAAACTTACTCTTCACTTACCCAAATTTTCCTATATTCTGCATCTCACTCCCCTCCCCCCAATAACAGTGCACTGGCAGAGAGGAAAATATCCTTAGAGTGAAAAAATTTTGTGATCCCTGTTACATAAATTTGGGAGGAAAGAAGATGCAAGTTAATACTTAGAAATACACATGCCAGGGCACCTGGGTGGCTCAGCTGGTTAAGCGACTGCCTTCGGCTCATGATCCCAGAGACCCGGAATCGAGTCCCACATTGGGCTCTCTGCTACCCGGGAAGCCTGCTTCTCCCTCTCTCACTCCCCCTGCTTGTGTTCCCTCTCTGGCTGTGTTTCCTCTGTCAAATAAATAAAATTTAAAAAAAAGAAAGAAAGAAATGCACATGCCATGCTCAAATGTCAATCAACCTTTAGGTATATCAGCCTATTATATACTTTTCTCAAATCATAAAAATCACATATGCAAAGACCAGTGAATGCCCAGCAGTTAGCATTTTGAGGGTTTCATAGTTTTAGCACTCACTGCAAGCTTGGTTGGTTCTTGCATGGCATTTATGATAAATAATATAAATGGTTATTAAATATTATTAATGATATAGCTAGGAAATAAAATCACTGCTATTCCTATTAAAGATACTTATTTTGAAATTGAAAAATATTTTATTTTTCCTTTTTCTTTTTGTTTTATTCATTTATTTATCTTATTTTAGAGAAAAAGAGAGAGATGGGGGGTTGGGCAGAGAGGGAGAAAGCAAATCTTAAACATGCATGATCTGAGCCAAAATCAAGTGGCTTAAGTGACCGAGCCACCCAGGCACCCCCATTTTGTTTTATTTTTAACTATTGCCATTTAAAACTACTTTTATTTTTATTAATTAACAAAATGGTAGTATATTTAAAATGTGTAATGTGATAATTTGATGTATATATACATTATGAAAGATTCCCACAAAAAGTTAATTAATATATCAATCACCTCATCACCTCATATAGTTGCCTTTTTTCTTTTATTGGTGAGAATGCCTAAGTTTTATTCTCTTAGCCAATTTAAATCGTATAATATAATCTTATCAACTGTCATCAGTATTATAGTCAGCATGCTATACAGTAGATCTTCTAAATTTATTCATCTTATAACTGAAAGTTTGTACTCTTTTATCAGCCTCTCCTCATTTCCCCCCCAAATATGCCCATCTACCACTAGGAACCACTATTCTATTCTCTCTGTTTCTACAAATTCAGTTTTTCATGGTTTTTTTTTTGTTTTTTTGATTTTAACTTTCCACTTATAAGTGATAACAGGCAGTATTTGTCTTTCTATGCCTGGCTTATTTCACTTAACATAATGTCCTCCAGGTTTATCCATTTTATGGCAAATGGCAGGAATTTCTTCTTTTTTAAGGCTGAATAATAGTACATTATACATATATTTTATTATCATTATATTTTATAGGATTATCATATCTTATAGGATAAATTTTTTAAATTAACATATAATTATTTGTTTCAGGGGTACAGGTCTGTGAATCATGAGTCTTATACAATTCACAGCACTCACCATAGCACATACCCTCCCCAATGTCCATCACCCAGCCACCCTATCCCTCCTCCCCAACTCCCCAGCAACCTTCAGTTTGTTTCCTGAGGTTAAGAGTCTCTTATGGTTTGTCTCCCTCTCTTCTCCCCATGATCCCCCTGCCCTGCCTCTCAAGTTCCTCATATCAGAGAGATCATATGATAATTGTCTTTCTCTGATTGACTTATTTCGCTTAGCATAATACCCTCTAGTTCCTTCCCCATCATTGCAAATGGCAAGATTTCATTTTTTTGGTGACTGCACAGTATTCCATTGTATGTGTGTATGTGTGTGTGTGTATATATGTATATGTATATGTATATGTATATATATATATATAATATCTTCTTTTAGGATATGTGTTTTGCAAATATTTCCTCTCATTCCATAGGTTACCTTTCCTTCTCGTTGATAGTTTCTTTTACTGTGCAGAAGCTTTTTAGTTTGATTTAGTCTTCTTACTTGTTTTTGCTTATGTTGGCTTTGCCTTTGTTGTCAATTCCAAAAAAAAAAAAAAAAATTATTGCCAAAACCAATATTAAGAGACTTACCCACTATGTTTTCTTCTGAGAACTCTATAGTGTCAAGTCTTATATTCAAGTATTTGATCCATTCTGAGTCAATTTTTGTGTGTGGTGTAAGACAGGTTTCTAATCTGTTTATTATAATCTTCCCAGTATCATTTATTAAAGAAGCTGTCCTTTCCTCCATTGTATACCCTTAGTTCCTTCATTGTAAATTAATGGATCATACACGTGTGGGTTTATTTCTGGGCTGTGTATTCTGGTCCACTCATCTATGTGTCTATTTTTATGCCAATGTCATACTGTTTTGATCACTACAGTTTTGTAATATAGTTAAAATCAGGAAGTGTGATGCTTCCAGGTTTGTTCTTGTTCCAGATTACTGTAGTTATTCAGGGTCTTTTGTGGTTCCATACAAGTTTTAAGATTTTTTTTTTCTATATCTGTGAAAACTGTCATTGAAATTTGGATAGGAATTGAACTGAATCCATAAATTACTTTAGGTAATATGGACATTTTTAACAACACCAATTCTTCCCATTCATGAACAGACTCCCACAGAAAATGCTTGCATGTACACTAAAGAACTGCTTGTTTGATTGTTGTGGTCCTGTGGGACTTGTGAGTATGAAGCTGCACTGGCTATCAGAGTTAAATGATTTTGGAGCCCTTTCCTCTGATGGCAGCCATAGATTTGGGGCAGTAGATATGTGGACAGACTCCTTGCAGGAAGAAGCTGGTGACTTGGTTTAATTGCTGGAGGGAGCCAAGGGAGAAGCCAGGAGAAGTGTCCCCCTGCTCTTTCAGGATCCCAGGAGGATCTCAGTCAACAACAGATACAGGCTGATTGGAGGTCAAACTCTCATGCAGCAGCTAAGAAAGCATGCAGTTAAACCTCTTCCAGGGAAAAATTAGGAAGCAGTTATTTTTGCCTCTTTCTTCTGTGCTGAAAGGTAGCAGAAGAGAAGAAGACCAAGAACTGAGCTCTGGTTTTATACTATGTCAAACCCAGAAATAAGAGAGGAGTCCAAATGAAGTAGGATGTCTTAACTGAGGAGTCCCAGTGAAGTAAGATGAAAATTAGAAGAGTGTGATATCCAATAAAAGATTAAGGAAAAAGACACAATCAACCATGTCATACCCCCTCGAAAGTTTGAGGAAAATGAGGTCTGAGATTCAGCCATTGGTTTTGATAAGATGAGGGTCATTGTTGATGTTGATAATGATGGTTTCAGTGAAGTCTTGTGGCTATCAGCCTGACGGAAGCATAGAATAGAGAAGTCGGTAGCAGGTTTGGGGAAGTGGAAGTGGAATAGTAAGTAAAAACAACTTTTTTGTGGATTTTGCTATAAAGAGGAAGAGATAAATGAGGCTGTAGCTGAAAGAGGTCTTTGGCCAAGTGAGTACTTTCAAAGATGGTGGTGACATTTATATTTTGATGGAAATAATCCAAAAGAAAAGCAAAAACTGATGATGCAGGTAAAAAGAGCTAAATAAAGAAGAAAATTCTTGAATAGGCCAGATGACGTGGGAACCAACATGCAAGTTGAAGAATAGGCTTTAGACTGGAGGCAGAATAGTTAAGTCATTGAACAAAAGAACATAAAGTTTAAGGATAGGGGCATATGGGCTGGTAGTTCCTGAGTTGGAAAGATGAGATAGTTCCCTTCTGATTGTGTCTATATCCTGAGTGAAGTAAGAATTGCAGTCATAGCTTGGAATGATGGGGAGGGGAAAGGTATTTCTTCTGATTTCCTGACTTTGTTTTCCTGTGAGCCTGGGACAATTCCTAAGTTGGTGACCTGTGCAACCACACAGGACCCCACATCCAGAAGGTATTCACATTTGGTTTAATGGCCCGCTATCACAGTCTTGAAATTCTTAATTTTAGAACAAGGAGTCCCATATTTTGGTTTTTCACTAAGCTACACAAATTATGTAGCTATCCTTACTGGGAGCTCTTGAAACTTTGTCACAGGTGTTCTAGAATTTCATAAAGTATCTAGATTCTTTTTCAACATTGTATTGGGTCACAGTTGTTATCAGAATAGAATTAATGTCTTTCAGGTCTAAGAAACTTCCTTAAGTTGCTTCATTCACAACTTTTTCTCTTCTTTCTTTCTGCAATTCTTGTAGTGGGAATATTAAACTTCTTGTACAAGTCTAGTTTCTTCTCATTTCTCTCCCATTTCCCCATGTCTTTGTAGTTTTTGTTTTAATTTCTGGGCAATTTCCTCAACTTTTTATCCCAATCCAAATTCTATTGAGTTTTCTCCTTCTTCTATCATATTTTTAAATTTACTTTTAGTTCTTAAATTCATGGTTCTGTGGCCACCTATTCTTATTTCATAGGCTTTGTGATATCCTTTTTTTTCTTTGGCTTTTTAAGTTTTTATTTTATTTCCATTATAGTTCATATACAGTGTTAAGTTAGTTTCAAGTATACAATATTGTGAATCAATGCTTCCACACATCTTCTGGTCCTCATCACAAGTGCAACCCTTAATCCCAATTACCTGTTTAACCCACCCCAGCCATCAATTTGTTCTCTATAATTAAGAGTCTGTCTCTTGATTTATTCATGTGATATCTTCTCTTATCTCTGTAAGATTAACTATGGTTTCTTTTTCTTCTGCTACTAGTATTTTCTCTATCCTCTGAATTATATTTGTTTGTTTTTCTCATCTCCATGTAAGAGATTCCTCTCAAATACATAGTAATTCTTTGTTTTTCATATGTATTTTAAAATAAGATCAAAGATATTACTTGGAATTTTTATAGGATTTGTGGATTTTGCTGGAGTGTGATCATAGAACCAGACATTATGGTGGTCTTTATTCTTAGGTCTACTGATTTCCTCAGAGAAGAATTTCTTAGCTTCCCACCTGCAATTAGAAGTTAGGCTGCCAGTGCTCTTGAGATCAGTAGACAAAGGGGACTGGGATCTCAGTATTTAAAGAACTGACTTTTGGGCGCCTGGGTGGCTCAGAGGGTTAAGCATCTGCCTTCAGCTCAGGTCATGATCCCAGGGTCTTGGGATCAAGCCTCACATCAGGCTCTCTGCTCAGCAGGGAGCCTGCTTCCAGCCTCTTTCTCTGCCTGCCTCTCTGCCTATTTGTGATCTCTCTCTCTCTCTCTCTCTCTCTCTCTCTCTCTCTCTGTCAAATAAATAAATAAAATCTTAAAAAAAAAAAAGAAAAAAGAACTGACTTTCATTTGTTTTCCCTACTTTCAATATGGTATCTTATCTTTGCTTCTTCCTGAGTCCAGAGATTTTTTGGCTCAAAAATTTTATTAACTCGGGTGCCTGGGTGGCTCAGTTGGTTAAGTGACTGCTTTCGGCTCAGGTCATGATCCCGGAGACCCGGGATCGAGTCCCACATCGGGCTCCCTGCTCGGCAGGAAGCTTGCTTCTCCCTCTCTCACTCCCCTTGCTTGTGTTCCCTCTCTGGCTGTGTTTCTCTCTGTCAAATAAATAAAATCTTTAAAAACATTTTTTTTTATTAACTAAATCTTCAGTCTCCTGCTATAGGAAGGGAAGGGTAGTCATCTTAATACACAGAGAAGAAGGGGGACCTGAAGAGATAACTGTCCTTTCAATTTCATTTAATCCTTCTGTTAGACATATCATCTTTCACACCCACATTTAAAGTTACCAGTTTCTCCCATTTATAATGACAACCTAAATTCTGTAGCATATATAAACTTGATTCATTGACCTTTACATTAGTTTGCTAGGGCTGCCATAAAAAGTACCAAAAAGTAGATGGCTTAAACAACTGAAATGTATTATCTCAAGAATAAAGCCAGAAGTCTAAAATCAATGTACCAGTAGGGCTTGCTTCTCTACAAAGATAGTAGGGAAAGATCTGTTTTCTCCTAGCTTCAGATAGCCTTAAGCATTCTTTGGTTTGCAGATGTATCATTCCATGTCACACGACACTCTCCCTGTATGTTCTCCTAACTCTTTTCCTTTGTGTGTGCCTGCCTCCATGTCCAAATTTCCCCTTTTCATAAGAACAAAAGTCATATTGGATTAAGGCCTATACCAATGACCTCATTTATCTTAGTTTGGTCAAATCTTCAAAGATCCTATTTCCAAATAAGATCACAGTCTGAGGTGATAGAAGTTTGCACTTCAATGTGTCTTCTTTTGGAGGACACATTTCAATCTATAACAGCTTTTCTCCCCATATCTCCTAGGTTTCTGCTTTCTCCAGTTAAATGTTATACCTTTTCTGTCCACTTTCTAGATCTCAGAATTTCATTATATATTTCTTCAGTGTTGTTACTTACTTCCCCGTTTTCTCTGGCCTTGTAAGTTTATGTTTTTGTTTTTGTTTTTATTTTTGTTTTTTTTTCTATTTTGATGGGGAGTACAGATAAGTGTGTGTGCTCAATGTTACATATAACCAGAATATCCAGAATAATCTTCTTGAAACTTAAATCATATTACATCATTACCCAGCTCACACTATCCAAAGACTTCCCATTATACTTATAATAAAATCCTAAATCCTTATCACCATCCACAAAGATTAGTGCCAGTTTAACCCTCCCAAAGCATCTCCTACCACTCTCCCCTCACATGCCCCACTCCAGTGAGACAGTCTCCTTGCTATTCTTCAAAGTTTCCAAGCAGGTTCTTGGACTATTCTTCAAAGTTTCCTTTGGCCCTTTAGATCTGCTCATTCCTCTTCCTTCAAATACTCAGAAGGCTTGCTCCCTTACAGTAGTGAGGCTTCTATTCAAAAGTCTCCTCCTAAGAAACAAACACTCCTGGACAATGTCTGACTTTGATTTATTCCTAACAGACTCAGGGACCAGGACTGGATGCAAAGTGTTTATTTGGAAGGTGATCTCTGAAGGCAGAGTTGAGAAAATTGGAAAGTAAGACCAGAAAGAGAGGAAAGCTAATGAAGGATGTGGATGAGTAAGTTACTACTGTGGGGACCTCAGGCTGTTTCATTGGAGACTCCTTGAGGGACTGAATGGAAAACACTTTAAAATTGTCATCGTCTCTATCCCTCACTGAATGAAGATTGTTTCTGGGGACATGAATACCTGGATGGCCCTCATATGCAGTCACAGCAGGTACTTAATTATGCAACATGTGATAGCCTCCCAATAAACACTTATCAGATGAATAAGTGGGGTATATAGAATTTTCTGAAGACACTGAATAGGATAATAACAGAAAAGAAATATGAAGAGAATATAAAAACTAAAACAAGATACAGAACCATGTTAGAGCATGCTTCTGGGTTTTTTTTTCTTTTTAAGATAGATATGTATAATATTATTTAGAGTACTAATTTTCTATAACAAAAGGACCTCAAAATACCATGGCTTAAATAACATAATAACTTTATTTATCTGTAACTAAGCTTACAGATAAATCTGTAAGATATAAGCAGTTTGGAAGTGGTAGGGTAGCCATAACATTCCACTCACTCCATCCTCCAGCTGTGGGAAAAGGGGGAAAAAGCTATAGGGAAGGAGCACCTTTCCTTTTGAAGGCATACCTAGAAAAGGCCTAGGTCATGTTTTATGTACATCCCATTGGCCAGAGTGTAGTTACATGGACAAAGTGAGTCCCACAATTGACTGGAAGTATAGTTGTTACCTAGGCCTACCCAGCTGTACTTGGGAGTCTATATTAATTGGTACTGGTGAACAACTGGTAGTGTCTCTCCCATAGATTACTTATCTTCTGTATGAAAAGGCCTCCTTGAAGTTAAGTTAGAGCCTAGTTTACTTGTTTGGTAAACCATTTCACATGACTTGGAATAATTGTCATATATGTATATCACTGTAGTGGTATTAAAATTATATGCATCACCCAGGTTCAGAAATTGTCAACATTTTGTGCTGATGTTTCATTGTAATTTGCCCTTTTCTTCTGGGATATTTAAAACAAATTCCAGATATCATTCTAATTTTCTTTTCCTTTACGTTCCTTCCATAAGTCTAAATTCTACTTGAAGTCCCAAAAAATAATAGGTGCCTTAGGCTAAGTAGGATGAAATTTTTGATCATGGAAATGCAAGAGAAAAAACTTTCCTGGCAAATTGGAGAATCACCAAAAGACCCATGATTTTCATTGTTAAGCACTTTACATTAAAAAATACTTTTTATTTTATTTTTACTAGTAAATGCTGTTTTGTGATAATTTTCCAACTTGGGCCTAACAAGTATCACTTAAAAGTCTTCCATATTGGGGCACCTGGGTGGCTCAGTTGGTTAAGCGACTGCCTTCAGCTCGGGTCATGATCCCGGAGACCCGGGATCGAGTCCCACATCGGGCTCCCTGCTCAGCGGGAAGCCTGCTTCTCCCTCTCTCACTCCCTCTGCTTGTGTTCCCTCTCTGGCTGTGTTTCTCTCTGTCAAATAAATAAAAATCTTTAAAAAAAAAAAAGTCTTCCATATTTAAAGCTTTATCATCCTTTCAGTGACCAATTTGTAATTGACTCACAGTGAAACAAAAAAGTATCTGAAAATGTAATTTTCCCCTTTGAATTTTCTCATTTGAAAGTATAATGCTCATTACATTATGATATTAAGTAAAAGGAATTCAGAATGGAAATTTTGTTTTGTGTGTCCTGTGAGTATAATTGTAATTTTTTAACAGATATATAGAGGAAATGTGTCCATAAACCAGACAAAATGGTGATGTGATGACATTTCTTGGATTGAGGCCGAATTTTTCTCCCATTAAAGCTTCCATAGATTCTATAATGTAGCTATAGCACTTCTATAGAGAAATACTATTTTTTAAATAGAAAAAAGTAGATTCTAAGGACTTTCTTGATGTAATTCCCTAATCCCTTTGTTTTTCACTTTATCTGATGTTTCGCCAAATTACAAATTATTTCCAGTGTTTACCCAGTTATGCAATGTATACCAAGAGCTCCAGGTGGCTTTTTACAACAAAGTTAAGGCAATCTTGTTTCTATTAAACAAACTCCATGAAAATTTTCAAAAGATAAATGATGCAAATATATTTTGACAGGGAGACCAAACACTTTAGAATACTTAAATCTTTTTTGCACTCAAGGGTATGTGGAAAGGCTCTATACTACTATTCACATGGTGAGAAAATTCTGTTGAACATATGAAGGAGACTAAACAGGGAGTTAGGGAACCTGAGTTCCGATCTCTGATCTGCTTCAATTGCTTTGCAATTTGATGAGTTTTCTAACCCATCTGGGCCTCAGTTCTCATCTGTAAAGCCTAAAGCTTATCAGTGTCTCCCACATCACAGTGCTAGCAGGCAAGCAAAGTTAGAGAACATTATCACTGTTTTAACATTATTGTTAACTGAAAAGATAACCATGGAAAGTGTCTGATTAGCAGCCATCCTCAACAGGCCTAACTGAATTCTACAAGTTTAGTGTAAAACAAGGTTTTGAGAGAAAAACAGCAAGTTTAGTGATGAAAGGGTAAGAAGGAGAAAATAAAGTGGAAAATACCACAGAGTACTCAAAAGAAAAGCATGGAATTTTTCAGAAACATTAGCTTTAATTAACCAAAAATGTGTATATTAATTATTTGTAAATTATGTTTGCTCAGAATGTCTCCCCTTTACTAAACTGATATCCCTGATGTGGCTTAGACTGGTATGTTCTGCTCTCTTTGTCCATTGGTGCACACACACAGGGGCTAGGTCTGTCTGCAGGCTCTTTGGCCTGCTCTAAGTGCTCAGATCACGTTTGTGGAAAGAAATTGAACTAATTATACACATTTTTGCTGCCTAGTATATAGGCTTGAACAAAGAAAGCTACCCAGTTTCAACAGGAGCTAAGGGTCCAGGAGAATTGCTACTGCTTCTTAAAGACAATTATTTAATGTCTAATATGTTTTAAGTGGTACATAAATTATAAGCAAGAAATTTACAAGTAACATAATTCACATAAAAGAAAAAGAAATAACACTGTACCAAGTTCTTAAAGACAATTATTTAATGTCTAATATGTTTTAAGTGGTACATAAATTATAAGCAAGAAATTTACAAGTAACATAATTCACATAAAAGAAAAAGAAATAATACTGTACCAAAAAATTGTTTCCTTAGGCTTCTGGGAATCAAAAAACTCTCAAGATGAGCAAAACCTAACACTTACTATATAAAAATATCTTATTTCCCTACTTGTTAGATACTTTAGAAAGAACTTAAAGGCAAAGATATCACACCTCTAAAAAGAGTGTTTTGCATTGCCTTTGTGCACCATTAAGCAACTCAAATTATGTTGTCAGCCAGCGAATATTTCAACCACCTCTGGCTTTCTTAGTGTTTATCCAATTTTTTTTTTTTCACATGAAGTTCACTCTGTGGCCGCGATAACTTTTAAAACATTCAGTTCCTCTACCTTTGGACTTCAGGGTGTTAATAGATGATAGGCATTTCTACAGTGTTTTATATGAGAGGGAAAAATATTCCATAGTGGTTGAAAATGTATAATTATAATAAAAAACTAGCACCTATTGAGCACTTATCATGGTCCAAGCACTGACTTTTTACAGATATTATTTCATTTAAGCCCTCACAGCAAATAAGGATATTGAGGCTTGGCGAACATAGGTAACTTACCCAAAGCCATACACTTAGTTAATAAGCAAAGTCAGGATTCAAACCCAGATCTGACTTAAGCATCTGGCTCTTAGCACTCAGCATGGAGGAGCAGTTCATTAAATCTTGCCCAAGGCAGTGGTTCAAGAATGCCATGTATAGTGAGAAAGATTTGGATAGAACAACCTTTCCAATTCTTCTATATATACCTAATATTTTACCTGTGTCTAAAGTTAGAACAGAGGAAGCAAGGGGAAGACAAGAGGGAGGTGGGGACCGAGGACAGGAAGAGGAGAAGGGGAGAAGGAGGAGGGAAAGGGAAGATTCTTTATTTTTCTACCCTGGAAAATAAAAGTTAAACTCCAAAAATACATCATTTGGATCATATTAGTTGGCTTTTAAGGGATTGCTCTCAGATCCAAACCCATTCTTCTTTTCTTTATTTTGTAAAGCTGGAACCATGACTCTGGAAATTTCATTTCCCCTTTGCAAGCAAATTTGTGTCTGTCAAAAGGGCTGCAGAAGGAGTTTAAAAGGCAGGAAGAGGACTAATACATAAAAGAAAGAGACAACAGGGACAGAAGAAGAAGCTGATGGAATAGAAAACAAAATGAAACAGAGAATTCAGTAAACACAAAAAATGGTTCTTTGAAAATATAAATAAGATTTTCCAACTTCTGACACAACCAATCAAGAAAAAAGAGAGGAAAATACACACACAGATTGAACAGAAATGAAATGATAATAATAACAGGGGCTTTTGCCTCCAGACACGATGCACCAGGTGAGTTAACTCTTACAAATCAACAGAACTCCAACACCCAGTGGAAAATGGATTAGAAATAAAGGGAAGGGGCGCCTGGATGGCTCAATCCTTAAGCGTTGGCCTTTGGCTCAGGTCATGATCCTGGAGTCTGGGAGTCCAGGCCTGCATTGGGCTCCCTGCTCGGCAGGAGGCCTGATTCTCCCTCTCTCACTCCCCCTGCTGTGTTCCCTCTCTATCTGTGTTTCTCTCTGTCAAATTAATAAATAAATTAAATATCTTAAACAACAAAAAAAAAGACAGAAAGAAAGGGAAAATTTGAAACCATCAGAACATGGGATAGGAAACTTCAAACATATACAAAGTAGAAGAATAGTATAATGAATCTGGGAGGAGGCTGGGACCCACACGCCCAAGGAAAGGGCACTACAGTGGCTGCTAGTGCTTCTGCAGCAGCACAGTAAGGCTGGATCTGGAAATACACAAAGAAGGTTGACTTCCAGCCAAGTGCTAAGCAGGCCCGACTCTGCTTAGCTTCCGAGATCAGGTAAGATCCTGCGCATTCAGGGTGGTATGGGCATAGACATAAAACAAGACAAAGCCAGAGAGGGAGACAAACTATAAGAGACTCTTAATCATAGGAAACAAACTGAGGGTTGCTGGAGGGGAGAGGGGTAGGGGGCTGGGGTAACTGGATGATGGACATTAAGGAGGGCACATGATAGAATAAGCACCAGATATTATATAAGACTGATGAATCACAGACCTGTACCTCTGAAACTAATAATACATTGTATGTAAATTAATTGAATTTAATTTTTTTTAATGGGAAAAAAAAGGTGGAAACTGGAATAAATTGTTGTTGTCGGGGTGAAATGGCTGTAGTAAAACTGTCCTGAACGGTCATCCTAACAGGAAGAAGCAAGGAAAAATTGGAAAGTATCAAAAATATATTATTCACAGTAATAGTGAAAGCATGTGACATTTGTGTACAATAATGTACAAAGTTTGCGAAGGCAATGTGGCAATATATCTCAAGAACCATAAGAATATTCATCCCATTTGACATAGTAATCCATACTTTGTATTTTATCCAAAGAGAGATTCAGAAATGTGCCCCAAAATTTATTCACAATGAGTGGTTCATGACAGTATTAAAATTTAACTACATGCACAAACATGTCCAGGGAAGATAGGGCACTCCCTTTACCCTAGTTTCTTGATTACTTGCATAAGTTCCGCCTACGTAGAATGTCTTTAGCCCAGCTCCTAATTAAGTAATTCTTTTTTTTTTTTTTAAGATTTTATTTATTTATTTGACAGAGAGAAACACAGCGAGAGAGGGAACACAAGCAGGGGGAGTGAGAGAGGGAGAAGCAGGCTTCCCGCCGAGCAGGGAGCCCGATATGGGGCTTGATCCCGGATCTCCAGGATCATGACCTGAGCCGAAGGCAGTCGCTTAACCAACTGAGCCACCCAGGCGCCCTAATGAAGCAATTCTAAAAACATTAAAATTTTTCTCAGTAAAATTAGTCGAATAAAATAAGATCACAATGGTCATTCCAAGTGAAAGATGATAAAAATAGTGTCACAGATTTGTATTGTTCAAATTGCTGATCTCCATTTCAAACAACTGATAATAAAGCATAATATAGAACTAAGAGGGTAAAATTGGAAATGAAGCAAGAAAAAAACCCTCATAGCCAAATAACTGAGTATAGATCTTTGAAGGGTTAAATAAGAGTTAAGATAATATGGGGGGAAAAGAGAACTTAAATAATTATACTTGGCCAAGGAGTTTGTCCAAATAACCTCCTCCAGGAAGCCTTCCCAGATAACCTGTGATCTGGGATAGTCATGGTGTCTGTGAGCTCATACTGCCCCTGTGTTTTCCTCTAATTCATTTTGTTCACAGTGCTCTATAAGGTAAAGGTTTGTTTATTTCTCTTATCTCCCACCTGATGGTGACCTTTGAAATTGAAAACTGTTTATTTCTGTGGCCCCAAAACCCCCTCGAAGAAGGATTTGATGAATGTTGATGGAAAGAATCACAGATGGAAAAAGTAGGGAGGCTTTTCTTTCGTGAAAGGGGGCAGACTTATAGACAAGACAACAAAGTACAAGGATAAATTCATATTTCTTTCAGCTTCAAAAGCATGAATCGCTACATTTCCCAGTTTCGGAACAAGGCCTGTGCTGAGTTTCTTCCACTTGCACCTCCAGATCCATGCTACACCCTTCACCCTCATCTCTGGCACAGGAGGCTGCCTGTGTGAACTGCATCAACTGAGTCTCTTGTCCTCCAAACACCAGGGGCTTCTGTCAATAGGAAACCCTGGGGGTAGACTGGATTGGTAAGAGAATGAGGTGAGGTTATTAATTTCCCAGGCTCCCTCCCTACTGGTCACCTGGGACTGGCTGCATCTCCCCATGGAAAGTTCAGCTCTGGTAAGACAACACCCCTCCCCTGCACAGTTAGCCTATTTGGGTCCCAGTATCTGCTCCCATCTTTTACTTCTTGAGGTCTTCGAGAAGTATTGTCCCCTCATTTTGCTAACCCGGGAGGAGTGTGTTTTATAAACTCTGCCCACACCCTTACAGCAGTCCTCCTCTCCAACTGCTTACGTTGAGGTTCTCTTGATTCTTGCTGGCAGGAATCCTGACTATTCAAAAGCCTTAGGGGCGCCTGGGTGACTCAGTTGGTTAAGCGACTGCCTTCGGCTCAGGTCATGATCCCAGAGACTCGAGATCGATTCCCACATCAGGCTCCCTGCTTGGTGGGAAGCCTGCTTCTCCCTCTCTCACACCCCCTGCTTGTGTTCCCTCTCTGGCTGTGTTTCTCTCTGTCAAATAAATAAAATCTTAAAAAAAAAAAAAAAGCCTTAGTTTACAACTTTGCACAAAATCTTGATAAAAGGACAGATTTTTATGGTTGACATTAGGGTCCTCTAATGGGTTTCAGGAGGTTTTTTAATCAAAGGATATAATAATGACTATGAAGAGTATATTTTGAAGAAGCATTAATTAGCAGAAAAGTGTTAAGAGAATCACAGTGAGCAAAGGTTAATTCATTAAGGAGTTACTAACATGAACTATTAGAAACTATAACCATAGTTAGAAAATAGTGGGAAAAAACTATCGGTTATAATCCAAGAAAAAATAGTTATTATAAGTATACCATCATAACAATGATACAATTTAATTTTAAAATTTTAAAGAATAATAAAAAATATTAAGAATCACTATACAGTAAGCTTCTCCATTATGCTATCCATTTTTAAATCCTATACTCTCAGCATTTAGAATAGCACCTTGTACATAGGAACTGAGAAAGTATTTATTGAATGAACTAATCAGGAAGAACACTGAAAACAAAATAGAAAATGCCATATTACAGTTGCATATTGCATTTCACTCATTATCTAACAATAAAAATATAACAGGCCTAAAAATAAACCCAGAAAGTAGTAAATGCTCATGAATAAATAAATGAACATTATTGGTATGTAAATAAAATTAAATTCTTGGACCTGTACCATAACAACAGATACCATTTATTAGGTATCTATACTCTGTTTTGTACTTTACATATGTTAACTTCAATCCTCACATTCCTGCCCAGTTGAGGTGGTCAAGGAAGGCTTCCAGGAGGAGGTGATAACTTTGTTGGCTCAGAAAGGAGGAGCAGGAATCATCCATAAAGATGAAAGGACCAAAAAAAAAAAAAAAAGCTGTAGGTAGAATAATAGCAATAAAATTACAGAGACAAGAGAGCAGGAGGCATTTCAGAAACTTTAGACATTTCAGTTATGAAGAAAGAGTAAAGATTGGAAATGAGGTTGAATTTTATCCCAGAACCAATGAGGAACCATTACTTCTTCTTTTTTTAAAAAAATATTTTATTTATTTATTTGACAGAGAGAGAGATCACAGGTCGGCAGAGAGGTACGCAGAGAGAGAGGAGGAAGCAGGCTCCCCAGTGAGCAGAGAGTCCCATGTGGGCCTCAATCCCAGGACCCCAAGATCATGACCTAGCTGAAGGCAGAGGCTTTAACCCACTGAGACACCCAGGAGCCTGAGGAACCATTACTTCTACCTAGAAATGTCATTATCGAATGTTTATTTTAAGTATGCATATAGAGCAGCAGTGAAAAGATGATTGTTTTAAGGATGAAAATGCATAATAAAGGTAACAGATAAGTATACTATAAAGCACTGTCCAGACACTAGGTCTCATTTTACGTAAGCTGTCACCATACTAAGTGACCCCCTGTGCCTCTTTACCAGTCTACTTTCTCAGGCCCACCGACGGCTTTATGTTGGTTAACTGTTCAGTCTATCAGGCACTCTCAAAGGCATTCACACCAGTCACGTTTTGAAGTTGTGTGTCTTCTGTCTAATGTACTGCTTTACAGAACTCAATGGGACAAGAGTGCCACCTCGTGTTGCATTATTGACCTTTCACAATCCCCAACATGCTTTCTTTTCACTTGAGTTACTTGTGGATGAGGCCACTGAAGTGTCCTCCCAGGAGTAACTTGGAAAAGAAAACTGTTAACAAACGTCTTCACAAACACAATAGAGAGCGAGCCCAGGACCTTTTCAATACAGTGATAATGCTAGTGCTTGAATTTAGCAGATTAGTTGCTACACGCTGGGAAATGCTTAGCCTTTGTGCTTTAAACTCCTGCTGTTATTGTTTTTAACAGATTTATGGGTTTTAAAAAACTTAGGTTTAAAACCACAATGGGAATTATAATGTAGGAACTGAAGTTGGTTGACTAAAAATCTGTTCTGCTCTCTCTCATAAAGGCCTATACTCAATAATAAGTTCTGAGAAGGGATTCCAAGAGATTGTTTGAAAGTACATTCCTTGATGTCTGCAAGAGGCTACAAGTCTTTGCAGGCAGACCAACTATTTAAACTATTTTAAAAGAATTATTGGAGAAAGAGTTTCCTTACATTCCTGGAGAAGAAATTCATGGATTCAATTTGCTGCCTCCTCCCTACACTTCTCCACAGGCAGTTTTACTTTATTTTTCTCCTATTCTAGCTTCATTTTTTTTCATATTTATTGAAAAAGGAGCTCCCAAAATCTGGGAGTTTATTGCTATGTCTTTCTTTTTTTAGGATTTTATTTATTTATTGGACAGAAAGAAACACAGCTAGAGAGGGAACACAGATAGGAGCAGTGAGAGAGGGAGAAGCAGGCCTCCTGACAAATAGGGAGCCTGATGCAGGACTCGAACCCAGGATTCCGGGATCATGACCTGAGCCAAAGGCAGCTGGTTAACAACTGAGCCACCTAGGCACCTCAGTTTATTGCTATTTCTTAATCAAAATATAAGCCAAGATATTGCTACTGTACACACATGATGAACATGTAATGCAAATTAATATGTGCCCAAGAAAATAAAAAATATCTTTACTGAGCATTTTCCATACATTAACTCATTTAATCCTCACAGAAATCCATGAATGTAAGTATTACTGTTCTTATTTTAAAGTGGGAAATTTAAACTAAGAGAAAGTTATGCAAGTTCACACATTCAGATATAGTACAGTCAGTTCAAATCCAGGTTTCTCTGACTCTAAATGCCTCTGCCCATTAACCATTATGATCTATTGACTCTAACCATAAACCCCCAAATCACAGGCATAAATGTCCTTTTAAGTACAACCAAAAGATAATGAAATTATGTGTAAACATCAACACTTACATGAATTTGGAAGTTAGATGATGATTCAAAACTTACTGCAAAACTATAGTAATCAAGATAATGTGGCACTGGCAAAAATGTAGACATATAAAGTAACATAATAGAATTGAGAATTCAGAAATAAACCCATAGATCTATGGTTAACAGATATTAGGCAAGAGTGTCATGACCATGCAGTGGGGTCATGCAAAGTAATAAGATTGAACCCTTACCTCACACTGTATACAAAAATTGATTCAAAATGTATCAAAGGCCTAAATGGATGAGCAAAAATTGTTAAACCTTTAGAAGAAAACATAGACATAAATCTTCATGATCTTATATTAGGCAATGATTTCTTAGATGTGACAGCAAAATCACAAGCAACAGAAGAAAAAAACAGATGAGTTGAACTTCATCATAATTAAAAACTTTTGTGACTCCAAAGGACACCATCAAGAAAGTGAAAAGTCAACCCACAAAATGGGAGACATTTTTTTAATAAATCCTATCTCTGACTTATATCTAGAACATAAAAAAATTATTATAACTCAATAATGAAGTCAAATAACCCCAATTTTAAAATAAGCAAAGGACCCGAATAGACCTTTCTCCAAAAAATACATACAAGTGAATAGTAAACACATGAAAAGTTGCACAACATCATTAGTCATCAGGGAAAATGCAAGTCAAAACCATAGTGAGATACCATTTTATACCCAGTAGGGTGATTATCATCAAAAAGACAGATAATAACAAGTGTTATGAATTATGTAGAGAAATTAGAACCCTCAGATATTGCTTATAAGACTGTAATATGCTGTAGTCACTTTGGAAGATAGTATGGAAGTTCTTCAATGGATTAAACATAGAAAAAAACATATAAACATATAAATATATACCCAAGGGAAATGAAAATACAGTCACTCAAAAAATGGGTGCACAAATGGTCATAGTAACATTATACAATGGCCAAAAAGTGGAAGAACCCAAATTTCAGCAACTGATGAATAAAGAAAATGTGGCATATCCATAGAATGGCATATTATTCAGGAATAAAAAGAAACGAGGTGGTGTTGCATGCTACAATATGAATGAACCTTGAAAACATTATGCCAGGCAAAAAAAATTGTCACAAAGGACGACATACTGCAGATTACATTTATAAGAATTGTCAGGAATGGATACATTGAGGGAGACAGAAAGTACATTAAGAGCTGTCTACGTCTAGGGAAGATGAAGAGACTGGAGGGTAACAGCTAAGGCGATGCAGATTTTTTTTCAAGATAATGAAAATGTTCTAACACTGACTGCCATAATGGATCCATAACTCTGGGAATATACTGGAGACCCTTGAAAAATGTAGTTGAAATGGGTGAATCATATAGCATGTGAATTGATCTCAATGAAACCATAAAAACCAAGTTAGTTATATATGACCATAAAAACCAAGTTAGTTATATATGATGGTCATTCAGAATACCTAGTCATGAACACAAAAGCAGAAAATCACATGCTGATTCTGAGAGAATGTCTTAAGTCAAACATCAATGTAAAATATTGCAAGTCTCTCAGTCTTATCATGTAGCTCCCATTCAGAAATGTATTAAAGACATTATTGATTTCCAAAAACGATAGAGTACTGAGCAAACAAAGGAAAGATACATAAAGTAGTGAAACTGCTGCAAAACATTACCTTGGTGATAGTGAGCATACAAGTTCATGCAAATAAGTCATTGCCATAGACACGGAAGCGCTTGCTTTCAGGTTCCCTTTGCTATGGGACTAAAGAGGAACAGGAGTCAATACTTTTGTGCCACAAATGAATTATTGCTAAGCTTGGAGACCTTTCAGCTTCTTTATTCAACTTTAAAATTACAACAAATAGAGGACCAAGAAATCATATTACTTCAGGAAGAACTCCTGCTATTGAATTAATATTTGGAAATCATAAATTGCTAAAGAACACTGTAATTTAGGGTAGATGAGTAATACCTTAATGCTGAAGAATTGCTTTTGAAAAAAATTCATTTTTACTTGGAAGAACTATTCAAGGATTCAAGGCAGAAATTACAATGAATATTCTGAGTAGATCATAGAATATTTATATATAATAATACATATAGTAATATAGTATCTATAGTAGAATTTAATGTAAATTCCATACTTAATGGTATTTTTAATTTGATATATATTTAATGAAAGTAAGAGAAGGACTGGGGGAGATGAGGAGATTCAAGGGTGAATGGCTGGGGATGCATATATGTACTAAGATGTGAAAATATACGCATATATTTATTACTTTTTTCACTTATATTAAATTTTAATTGGACATTATTTTAAGTATGAACTGACACTCAATTATTGATGAATTTATAAACCAATTATCTTTGGCTAGATAATGTTCCAATAACAAAAATCCCAGTTTCTCTGGGGTTTACAACAACAAAGACATTATTTTACTTGTTAGTTGGGGATTGGCTGTGTGCTCCTCATTCTCTCTCCTTCAAGATCCAGGGAGAGAAGCAGCCTTTATGTGGAGCTTTGCCATTGTTGTGGGAGGGGAAAGAGGGAGAGAGCAGAACCTAAGATGGCTCTCAGGGCTTCTGATCAGCAATGGCATCTATAACTTCTGTTTATGTCCCACTGACCAATGCATGTTGCCTCGTGATGCTTGATATCACTGAGCTGAATGTAATCTTTCCACAGGAAGGGTACTACTGATCACATGGCTGAGGCTGACCTCACAGGATAGGGAATTATCAACTTTTCATAGGAAGAAGTAGCAAGTACATAAAAACAATAATCTGCCATCACCATGAATCATAGAATCTGTAGGAAACCTTAGTGATCATCTGTTTCATCTCATTCAATCTCATCTGTGGTTGAGAAGTCAAAGGCCCAGAGAGGGAAAAGTGATTTCCTAAGTTTTATAACTAACTCAGGGCCAAATTTCTAACAATCTCTCCCCCTAGTAAGATTCACCTTTTTGTTTATAAGAACAATCTATAAACAAAAAAAGAATGGTTGGGTAGACTGATTGTAGAACCTGCACAATAGAAAAAAAGATGCCAAGAGTAACTACATTCAACCAGCAAAGTCAAATTTATGCTACTACTGCTGAGTATCACTTATATCCAACAGGATATTTAAATAGAAGAAGAGAAATTATTTCTATTTATTTTTAGAAACACTATAAATCAGGTCTTGATTTTTTGTTTTAATGATAGATCTTAAAAATTATGGAGATAGTGTTAATAATGCAGATTCAACTTAGAAGGGCATTGTGCCATACCATGTTGTGAATAGCACCAAAAAATGGAGAAATATTCTTTCACCATTTGTAAATTATCAATGATTTAGTAAAGAAGCAACACATTATTGAAAAACAAGTGAAGTTCTGACATTGGTCTTTGGGTTTTTCTCTATCTTACTTGCTAAGGTATATGAATGTATCAACTGACATCATGTTACAACCACACCTGTTCATCAAATGCAACAAGAGAGCAGCTATGGATAAGAGTTTGGTAAAAGTCAACGAAAGAATTCAGAGAATCAATTGGCTATATGAAATTCACAGTAAAGAGTAGTATTTTATTATTATTTATAAATTGTGTGCTATATACCCTTCATGTCAATAAACTTTGTAATAAACTTATGAACATATATATGTATCCTTTTTTTTCAGATAGCTTGATGTTAAATATTTCCCAGCAAACACTAGGCATATAGAAAGCTTCTGAAATTCATCAAATGCTTTTTCTTTCATACATTTAAGTACTTGTAAAGTGGTAAAGATCTGTTTCTAATTGTTATGTCAAATACAAAAATGTAGTCCCCCTAAGGAGTTGAAAATCCAACAGAGGAAATAAGTGACACAAGTATAACTATAATGTAAACAGTATGAGCTGCCAAAAAGAGCAACAAAAGTTGTAATGAAGCAATATTCTAATGCACTTTTATCAGAAACTTCAAATCTAGAATTAGAAATGATGTTTGTACACATTCCTAGTCACGAGAACAGCTTTACTACAAACTAAGAATTAGAATTAGTGCTTATCACGGTGTCTTGTGTGTAGTAAGTGATCAGCATATGTTTCTAAATTGTGCTAAAGGTAAATGTGCCAGAAAAAAATAGATAAATAAAAATAAATCTATAGAGTGAACAACTGGCAAAGACTGGGTTTAAGAAGAGGCCTCCTGATGATCAGACAAAAAAGCAGCAAGAGGCATGGAGGGAGATGATATTCAAATAGGCACACCTGTGGGAAGACAGATGGTAGAAACAACTGATCCAGAAGTGAGCAGGTAGTTGGCATCCTCAGAAATTCTGGAGCTGGGCTCCAGCTCAAACAGTTTCTTCAAAGGAGCAGGTTTGAGGGGAGAGGGGAGATAAAAAGAGATAAATCAATTTGTCTGCTCCCCCCATTACAAATTACACTGAAAAAGAAACTTTGGGCTTCTTTTCAGAGCTTTCAGTTTTATTTGCTTCATGAGATTTCAAGCGTCTCACGGACTCTCCCCTTAAGAGTCTCACCTCTTACGGATACTTTTAAAACCCACAAATAAAGAATAGGATTTAAATGCAGGTGGATGGTTGAAGTTCAAATTAGCTTCGGAATGAACATTCCCAGACAGCAAATAAGCATCAAAGACAGATTGTCAGATTTTTCCTGGTTTTGATGGGATAAATAAAAAGAAGAAAACTTGGAGAATCTGAAGAAGACTGCAAAAAGAAAAATCTAGGAACAAAAAACTCCTAGCCGTCACATTTTGACCTCAAAAAAAAAACTTATGAGCACTGGCTATTGTACGTTAATGATGAATCACTAAATTCTACACTTGAAACCAGTATGGTACTGTATCTTAACCAGCCAGAATTTGTTTATTTTATAATAATTAATACTTGAAGAACTATAAGTGAGTTAAAAAAATTGTGGACTAGGTTATCTTATGACATAACTGTAACAATAGTATAGTATAGGTTTCATGAAGATTTTTTGGTTTTTATTATTTTTAACCTGAGAAGTCTCCCTGGGCATTTAACAGGTATTAAAATGAGTAGATTGATTTAATTTCCTTGATTTCCACATCAGAACAATGTATTTATCATTCTATTTTATAATGTGATACACGGAAATAAGATGGCCTAATACGTAGAGTCTAGTACATTTAAAAGATTAACTTACATAAACAACAGAACTTGTTACCTTGTTAAAATGAGTAATAAAAATGGCTATGACAGTTCAAAAGACAAAGAAGTAAACTACAATATCTTAAAACACATAGGGTGCACCTAGAGTGCATCTAAATGGAAGTTTAAAACTTTAACTGCATTCTTTGGGAGTGGAAGAGAGGGGAGAAGGGAATTAAACTTGTTAAGTAAGTATTCAAATGAGAAAGGAGAGAAAAATCCCAGGAAGGAAATAATAAAGCTACACCTCAAAACTGAAGAAATGGCAAAAGAAAAAAAAAAGAATAGAAAATCTAAAAGTTAGTTGTGAAAAGGCTAATAAAATAAACAAATTTTTAGCAATCAAGGAGAAAAAGATGAAAGAAAGTCACAAAAACCATATCAGGAATAAGTGAAGAGGAAATCCTTGAAATCATAATGAAAGAGCATGCCAATACTTGTTCTATAATTTATATTTCAATAGATAGTGTTCACACGATTCTAAACTCAAACTCTCCAAGTACATACAGTAAAAATTCTCTCTCCCACCATATCCTCCAAACACCCTGTATCTTTCCCAAAAGCATCTTAACATTTGTCATTTATTCCCAAATGCTTCCAAGGACCTTTTACTCATTTCCAAATTAATATAAATATGACTTCTCTTTCCTCTTTTTTCACACATAAACTGGTGTGTTTACATTTTTTAAGATTTTATTTATTTGAGAGGAAGAGACAGAGAGCACAGAAAGAAAGTGAGGGGGATAAGCAGACTCCCCGCTGAGCAGAGAGCTCAATGTGGGGCTCAATCCCAGGACCCTGAGATCACGACCTGATTCGAACGCAGACGATTAACAGACTGAGCCACCCAGTCACCCTAAACTGGTGGGTTTAAAAGTTTCTTCAGAACAAAATTTACAAGTATATCTCACAAAACCTTACAGAACAGATCATTCTTGTCCTCTACAGGTTGTTTTAATTTTGTTTAAGATTTTATTTATTTATTTGACACAGAGAGAGAGGAGGAAGCAGGATTCCCGCCAAGCAGGGAGCCCAATGTGAGCCTCGATCCCAGGACCCTGAGATCATGACCTGAGCCGGAGGCAGAGACTTTAACCCACTGAGCCACCCAGGCACCCTACAGGTTGTTTCAGATCACAGAAACTAAGGGAGAGTTACACACGGACACCAATGTGGATGGGCTCATTTAATACCTATTCCACCTCCTTCGAGCAGGCAAAAACTATAAAAAAAGAAAAATGCATTTCCCAGAATCTCTCTTGATTAAAGTCCAGATATGATTCAGTCTCTGCTATGTAATTTAACTTATATGAAACTTCAATTTGGGAGTGAATCAAATGGGGAGGGAGGCAGGGTGCAGCGCATCCACTATGCTGCAAGTGGATTGTGACAAGCTCCAGGCTGGTTCCTGAGCCAGTAGGTAGCAGCAGCACCTAAAATGTAGGTGACTTTGTGATTATAAGTAATATGATTTTGGAGCTGGCAGTAGAGAAGTCTCTGTATCCTGGCTGGCAAGTAACTTCCCGAGTCATTGGCTTCCTGATCATGGCAGAGATGGCAGCTTCTTAATTTTTCTTTTCTTTTTTTTTTTTTAGATTTTGAAATAATGTTTTTAATTTTTCAAATGTTAAAAAGAAATCTAAGTAGGTATATGTTTTTTATATTTATTCATTATAATCTCTCAAACCCTTTACTGTATCACTGGCATGATCTATCTTGATAACCCCGTTCTGCAATAGAGATTTGGGTGTAACTCCTGGAAATTCAGTTAAGTCTCTTTCAGCCCCAGTGATGTATCTCTAAGTAAGCCATTTAACATCCTATAGGATAAATCCCTTTTTTTGTGTAGCAGAGAATCTGTTGTTTTAAACTGAACCCTAACTAATATACTATCCAATTTACCCGAAAATTAGAGAACAATATGAGAATGAAATATTGCATGTGTATGCCATTTATAAATAAGTGCAAAATCCTAAATAAAAAATCAATGAATCACATTCATCACTGAACAAATAGACATAAAGGTGGCCACATAGGGTTTATTCCAAGAGCTCCAAAATGACTCAACCTCAGAAAACCAATTGATGTGATTCACCACATTAATAGATTAAAGGAATAACTTATTATTATTTCAGTTAATCAGAAATGCATTCTTTCATGATTTTTTAAAGTAGCAAACCAAAAATAGAAGAAAATATACTTAACTAAAGTCATTTTTTAAAAAACCTTCCACAAATATTATACACAGTGACAAAAAGCTAGAAATATTATGTTTAGAGTTAAAATACACAGATACTAACTAAAGCCTGTGCTTTTCAACAATGTACTGGAGCTCTCAGTAAATGAAATTTTTAAAGAAAAAAATTTTTTAAATTATAAAAGTTATAGAGAAATGATATTACCCATATTCTTCTTTGTCCTCATTGGGTAGCAATAAGCTATTACCCTTTATAAATAGCATCGATCACCTCTGCCAACAATGAAACCTCCTTTTTATTCTTGTTTTTCCAGTGGCATGAATTGCCCAAATAGCCACTGGCTCTGTGTACTTTAAATTCAATTCAACTTTACTTATGTTCCCTGATGAAACCATTTATTTTAGATATTAAGACCTATAAACTAGTAAAAACTGGTGTTCTGAAGACAAGATGTGGGAAAAAAATTATAAGTAGAACACTAGGTATAGTTTTGTGAGCCACCACTTAAAAAACATTGCACCAGGAAAATTCAAACCAAAACCACAATGAGATACCACCTCACACCAGTCAGAATGGTTAAAATTAACAAGTCAGGAAATGACAGGTGGTGGTGAGGATGCAAAGAAAGGGGAACCCTCTTATACTGTTGGTGGGAATGCAAGCTGGTGCAGTCACTCTGGAAAACAGTATGGAGGTTCTTCAAAAAGTTGAAAATAGAGCTACTCTAGGACCCAGCAACTGTACTACAGGGTATTTATCCCAAAAATACAAATGTAGTGATCTGAAGGGGCATGTGCATCTGAATGTTTATAGGAGCAATGTCAACAGTACCCAAATTCTGGAAAGAGCCTAGATGCCCATCAACAGATGAATAGATCAAGAAGATGTGGTATGTACACACACACACACACACACACACACACACACACACACACACAGGAATATTATGCAGCCATCAAAAAATGAAATCTTGCCATTTGCAATGACATGGATGGAACTAGAGGGTATTATGCTAAGTGAAATAAGTGAATCAAAGGAAGACAATTATCATATGATCTCTCTGATATGAGGAATTTGAGAGGAAGAGCAGGAGGTTGTGGGAGGTAGGGAGGGAAAAAATGAGAAAAGATGGGACCGGGGAGGGAGACAAACCATAAGAGACTCTAAATCTCAGGGAACAACTTGGGGTTTGCGGTTTGCTGGGGGCAGGGGAGGGATAGGGTTGCTTGGTTGTGGAAACAAAAGAAAAAAGAAAAAAAAATAAAGGCCACAAATGACAAGCCACAGTTAACAACCTATCCAATGGTGAAAAACTGAAAGCTTTACCCTTAAGATCAGGAAAAAGATAAGTACACCCATTTTCATCACTCTTATTCAACATAGGACTGGAAGTCCTAAATAAAGCAGTTAGGCACCAAAAAGAAAAAAAGACATCCATTTTGAAGACAAAGCAGTAAAAGTGTCTCTATTTGCAGATGACATTATATTATATGTCAAAAAACCTTTAGGACTTTACCAAAAACTATCAGAACTAATAAACAAATTTAATAGAATTGCAGAATACATAATCAACATATAAAAATTAGTTGCACTCTATACACTAACAATGAACTATGAGAAAGAGAAATTTTAAAAAAAACAATTATGGGGCACCTGGGTGGCTCAGTCGTTAGGCATCTACTTTGGGCTCAGGGCATGATCCCAGAGTCCCAGGATTGAGACCTGAGTCGGCTCCCTGTTTGGAGGGAAGCCTGCTTCTCCGTCTCTCACTCTCCCTGCTTGTGTTCCCTCTCTAGCTGTGTTTCTCTCTGTCAAATAAATAAACAGTCTTTAAATAGATAGATAGATAGATAGATAGATAGATAGATAGATAGATAGATAAATAAATAAGAAAATCATTCCATTTACAATTGTGTCAAAAAGAATAAAGTAACAAGGGATAAATTTAAACAAGGAAGGGAAAGACCTGTACACTGAAAACTATAAGAATTGATAAAAGAAATTGAAGAAGACACAGATAAATAAAATGATAGTATATGCTCATGGATTAGAAGAACTAATATTTTTAAAATGTCTATACTAGCAAAGCAATCTGCAGATTCATTCTATTCCCTATCAAACTTCCAATGGCATTTTTCACAGAAATGTAAAAAACAATCCAAAATGTATATGGAAACAGAAGACCCTGAATAGCCAAAACAATCTAGAGAAAGAAGAACAAAGTTGGAGGGATCACACTTCTGATTTTAAAATATATTACAAAACTATAGCAATCAAAACATATGGTACTGGCATAAAAAAAAGACACATAGGTTAATGGAACAGAAAAGTGAGTCCAGAAATAACCCACACATATATGGTCAATTAATTTACAATAAAAGAGCTAAGAATACACAATAAGGAAAGTATAGTCTCTTCAATGAATAGTATTGGGAGAACTAAAGAGACATATGCAAAAGAATGAAACTGTATCCCACTTTATACTATATACAAAAGTTAAGTCAAAACAGATTAAAGACTTGAAAAAGACCTAAAACCATTAAACTCCTAGATGAAAATATAAAGAGTAAATTCCTTGACATTGGTCCTAGCAATGCTTTTTTTTTAAATTTAATACCAAAAGTAAAGACAGCAATAGCAAAAATAAATAATTAGGACTACATCAACCTAAAAAGGGTTTTGCAGAGCAAATGAAACCACCAACAAAATGAAAAGACAACCTAGAGAAAGGAAAAAAAATGTTTGTAAATTGTATATCTGATAAAGGGTTAATATCCACAATATATAAAGAACTTAAAATAGCTCAATAGCAAAAAACAAAAATTTCCAATTTAAAAATGGGCAAAGGAACCGAGAGGACATATAGATGTCCAACAGATACATGAAAGATGTTCAATATCACTAAACATCAAGGAAATGCAAATCAAAACCACAATGAGATACCACCTCACACCTGTTAGGGTGGTTATCATCAAAAAGCTGAGCGCTAACAAGTATTAGCAAGGATAGGGAAAAAGTGAACTCTTAATCTTTGTTGGTGGGCAAGTAAACTGGTGTAACCACTATGGAAAACAGTATGAAGATTCCTCAAGAAATTAAAAATGGAACTACCATATGATCCTTCAATTCCACTTTTGGGTATATATCCAAGAGAAATAAAAATAGGATGTCAAAGGTACTGCATTCCCATGTTCGTTGCAGCATTATTCACAATAGCCAAAATATGGAAAACTTAAGTGCCCATCAATGAATGAATAAAGAAAACGTGGGGTGATCTGTATGTATTTTATATATGTGGTATGTATATATTTATGCACATATATAGTATATATATACAGACAACATATCTACAGCTGTATATATAAATATATACATATAGGAGTGTACATACATGCATAAATATGCATATATGTATGTATATATATGCAATGGAAAATCACTCGGCTATGAGAAAGAAAGAAATCTTGCCATTTGTGATGACACAGATGGACCTTGAGGGTATCCTGATAAGTGAAATAAGCTGCACATAGAAGACAAATAGTGCATGGTATCACTTATAAATAAAACCCTCAAAAAGTCACACTTGTAGAAACAGAGTAAAAATGTGCTTGCCGCTACCTGGGGGTGAGGCAAATGGGAAGAAGTTGGAAGCACTTTCAGCAGTAAGATAAAGTTTGAGGATCTAATGTAAAACACCATGAACATAGTTGATAACACTGTATTGTATAACTGAACATTGCTAAGGGAGAAAACTTAAGAGTTCTAAATAAAATTAATTAATTAACTAATGGGATGTTGGATATAATAAGGAACTAGTGGGGAGAATCTTTTCACAATTATACATTTATCAAATCATCACAATGTACACTTTAAATATCTTACAATTTTATTTTTAATTATACTTCAATAAAGCTGAAGTTTTTAAAAATGAAAATTAAATAATAATAATGTTTAGTTATTTTTCCACCTAAACTTTCAAAAGTTTTATTAAAGCTTTTGAAAATGTTGCCATCTAGTGGTGTCAAACTTTTTTTTTTAAAGTTAATAATTAGTAAATCATTCAACCACGTTTCCTAGGAAAACTTTCCTTAACATTTTTCAAAGAAATGTTACACTTGTGCCTCTGCTATCAGAGAAAGCACTCTGGATTTAGGTTACTGGGTTTTAGAATTTGGCTTCCAAATGATCACAAACAAGTTACTTAATCTCTCTGTGAATGCACATACTAATAGTACCCACCTCCCAGGATTATTAAGCAGAATTAATGGGAAAATCCATATAACGATGTTTAGCACAGTCTTTGGCTCTTAGCATATACTCAGTAAGTAGTAATTATTCTATTAGTTATATTAATAGAATATTATTCTATTCTATTATTCTAATAAAATCTGTTATTCTATTAGCTGCCCATGGAATTAAAGTTTGAGTGATACAGCACTTAAAGTTATGGGATTTTATATTGTCAATTCTTATTATAGTATTATACTTTCTTCTTGGAGTAGCAGAAGCATTATATTGGTATATGGTTGCTATCCAGATGGCAGGTATTAATGACTGGTATTATCTAATTTTGAAAGTTTCTTGAATCCAAACTATGATTGTGATTTACTGTTAAAATGTTTATAACCCCTGATTTGGGCTGTTAGTTCTTCTACAAGAAAATATAAATTTTTCTATGAGAGCATGAAAGGAAGTAAAGGAAAGACAGCTTCATTAGTTGGCTAAAAAAGTTCAGGCTTATATAAGATGCAGTCAGCCCTAAAACTGCCTGTCAAGAATGCAAGGCAGGTGGAACTGGTCCTCTCCATTTATGACATCCTTTGAGCTCTTGTAGTGCTATGATTTATTTTATTCTTCAAGACAGTCCTTGAATCTTATTTTAACTTGATTTCACCTGTCAAGTGAAGCATAAATAGTGTGCTTTTAAAAATATGTTTGACAAAAACGTCTCCTGAGATCTCCAAGGATATGATGACAAAATGTTAGTCAGATGACACCAGTATTGAGAATTTACAGCTAGGCATCCAGCAATAGTCATGATATTAGTTAGTGGACTGGAGTCAGTTTGGAGGGGAAAACATGTCACAAGACTCTGTTGTGGACACCTTTTCTCTAATATTTTTATCAAAACCCTGAAAGAATAAATCTTGCTTTGTTTAAGTGGCAGAAAATTCTGAATGAACTGGTGTGGTAAACAGCCTGTAAGATGGCCCCAGTGATTCCTGCCTCGTTGCATTCAAGCCTTCATGTACTCCATTCCCCTTGTGTGTGAACTGGTCCTAATGACTCACTTCTCATAAATATAATAGAGCAAAAGTGATAGAAGTCACTTCTGAAATTAGATTACAAAGAGATTACAGCTTCCATTTTGCATGTCCTTTCTTGTTCTCTCTTGCTAACTTGCTGTGATGGAATCTAGTTGCTTTATGGAGAGGCCCCTGTGAAAAGGAACAGAGGGAGACATGTAGCCAACAGCTAGTGAGGAGATGAAATACTCAGTCCAACAGCCCATGAGGAACTGAATTCTGCCAACAACCATGTGAGTGAACTCAGAACCAGATCCTCCCTCAGCTGAGACTACAGACCCAGACAACAGCGGTAGTCTGGTAAGGGATTTTGATGCAGAGGCACCCAGATAAACCCTGGATTCCTAATCCGCAGAAACTGGGAGATAATAATATTTAGTACTTTTTAGCTACTAAGTCATGAGCAGATTTGTTATACAGCAATAGATAACCAGTACAATTCATCAGGAGTCA